>QTSX02005912.1:0-128135 GCA_014839935.2 Entomophthora muscae | reverse complement strand
AGCCAGACCGTGTTGGAGCCGGGGCCACAGACAACTACCAGAAGAAGCCAAATTGTCTTATCCACCACCAGCCAGGCAATTTCAGAAGACCATTGCTCTTTCCATAGCTATGAAAGCAATAAGGGCATTATAGGCCAGACAATGAGGAAGGTCTAAGTGGCTGAACCAGTATTGGATAGTAGCAAGACACCTCTTCCTGGTGCCGCCGCTTCAACTTCCAGGACCAGTAACAACACTAGGGAGGCAGCTTCTGAGGCATAATTCCGCGTTTTGACCCAGAGGAATATCTTGCCTCCGCCCAGAATAAGCTATAACTTTAGAACATCTTCTGTGATCCGGAACTTTAAGCCTACAAATCTACCTAAGTTTTACAAAAAGGCAAACGTTCACATGTTTCTCTGTCTGTACAATAACTCAATGTATGGTGCAGATGAGGCCATGAAGAACGCTGCCATTTTTAACTGTCTGGATTTGAAAACTCAGACAATAATAATGCCAAGACTTCCTGAGCAAGGCTGGACCTACAAGAATGTGTCCAGGGCCCTGATTGCAGAGTTTGGTATCAAGGAAGCTCTATTTTGCCATAAAATGGTGTTTACAGAAGGAAAGATTAAGAAGGGGGAAATCCTAATGGATTTCTCTGAGCACTTCTATCTGGAAGCGCAGACTCTAGTTTCTATGGGAGCTGCTACTTTTTTTGACGTAATAGGAGCACTTCTTAACTATGTACGTCCCAATAGAGAGCTTTCTATTGCTCTCAAATATGGAATCTATAGTGCAAGAACGGTCCCTGAACTCATGCGCCATTTGGGATCTTTTAAAGAGAAGTTTGAGGTTTCTTTCCCAGACTACAAGAAATCCACCTCCTTCTCTTCTAATGAACCCAAAGGCAAGACTTGGGAGAAGGACTCATCAAAGAAGTCAACAACTGTTGCTACACCCCCAATCAACAACACTGCAAATAATCACATCTGTTACATGTATGGGAAATTAGGACATCTCTCTCGGGATTGCAAGCAAACCAAGGCCAATGTCCGTCACTTGGTCCAGGAGGACAGCAAAGAGGACAACCAAGAAGACAAAGACCAGGACAGAGAAGAAGATTGTGAGGAGTTAAAAAACTGCTAAGCAGTCAGGTTGAGGAGAAAACCCTGACTGCTAGTAGTAACCAATCCTCTCCACCTATCAACCCGGACCCCGACATCCCTGATTGCGACACTTACCTGCTGGACCAAGAATCCTGCCCGGAAAGATACTTGCCTGATAAGGAAGAAATAAATGAAGACTTTCTTCACAGAGTTTTAGCTGTCAACACGGTCACCAGGAAACAAGCAATTTGTACAGAAAGCCTACCTTCCCAGGAAGCCGTTGATACTGTCTCTATACCTTACAATGAACAACTTTCCATGCCATACACTGAGATCACCCACAGAAGTGACAGTGTTAAAAGTTGTCTCAACTATTGAGGTTGGTACAAGTCTCCACAAACTTGGATACCTTAAAGTCTCTGAAGCCTGAGTTAATAACTGCACTAGAATCATTTCTTGCTCAGTTTAAAGGTTTAGACATTCATAAGGTTACCAAAATCACATCTCCTCATTATGGAGAAAGACACAACTGCACTTAAATTGAACTAGTGGTTTATAAACTTTGAGTAAGAGAAATTCTGGACTCTGGAGCCCCTGGGAACTTTGTGTCAACCAGGCTAGTCAAGAAGCTGAAACTTGCGCCTGAATTGGACTACAACAAGGAATTTGGAACTGCAGGACCTGACAGAAAGAAGGCATTGGGAGCCTACTGTTGCAACTGAACCAATGAGTATTCAGTAATTGAGTTGGGGAAGAAAACAGTTCAATAGAAAGGACAGGAATAATAAGAATAAGGGATTGTTTATTGTAGAATATTGTGATTAGTATGCTATATGGGGAAAGCCACAAGGCCACAAGGGGGTGGCATGGTGGCATGTTCCATGTAAGGATTAGAGCCAAGGAATAACTTGTGCAGGGATCAGCAGGTTGAATTAATAGCGCTCCTAATTAGGAGGAAGTGCCTGCAATTTGATATTGCCATCAGATTGATTCATGTTAGATACGTCAAGGGGTGACTCATTGAGCGCCCCCCTGTGTATTGTAAGATATGTTGACAGGCAAGTCTAGAAACTTGGTTGAAACACCCCCTTGCCCCCTGCTTGTTGTCAGACACCAGGATTGGAGTTTGCAGGAGATCTGGGAAGGTCTGCACAAACAACCTTTGTGTGGGAATGGCGCAGCAGGGGCGCAAGCAATTGTGGTGGAGCTTCTTGGTGTTTCCTTGAGTGTCCTCAAGCTTATAGGTGTGATTGTCATAGACTGCGGCTATTTTGAAGGGCCCTAGGTGGTTGGGTTCCAACTTGGCCAAATTGGGGTTGAGGGTGTAGACGGGGTCACCTATAGCGTACCTGGCTTCAAGGTGCTTTGTCCCTCCTTCAATTTGCTTGTGTTCAATCTCTTGGGCTTAGGCACTCCATTAGTTTAGGGATGGAGTTGTCAACAGGGGGCTTTCCGGGAACTGTAGACCATAACTTCCCCTGTTCAACTCCCGTCAAAATACCAGGCATTCCAAAGGCCAAAGCGCTGGGGCTGAACCCGGTGCCTTGGTTGATTCTTGCTTGTAAAATAAGTAAAGCAGTGGGCAAGTGTTCAGTCCATGCGGTATTGGGATGCTCCTGTGAGAGCTTGGCAACCAGCTGGACCAGTGAGCTGTTTAATTGCTCTATGCGCCCATTGGCTTGTGGATGGTAGGGAGTGATAAATATCTGTTGGAGGGCATTCTTGGCACAGTACGCCTTCATGACCTGTCCAACAAGTTTGGGGCCACCATCTGTGATGAGACGTTTGGGCTGCCTAAAGCGGGCCACAATTTCCTTGCCAATGAAACAGATGATGGTGGTGGCGGTGTGGTTAGTTGTTGCCCAGGCCACTGGCCAACAAGTGAAGTAGGCAATGGCAGTTATGATGTATTTCTTTCCCAGTCTGTCTTCAGGGAGGGGTCCAACCACATCAAGGGCCCACTTTTTGAAGGGTTACATGGCCTTGATGGGCAGGACAGACTTGGGAGGTGCAGGTTTAGACATATTCTTTTTGCACAGCACACATGTTTTGAGGAGATCCAAGATATCTTGGCGCATACACAGCCACCAAACCTTTTGTTTCATGATCTCAAAGAGGTTGCGTCCTCTGATGTGACCCAAGGTGGGATGATAATGCAATATTGTGTTGCCTTGTTATGTGGTGGGAATGTAAGGTGTCTTTTCACCTGTCTCTTCCCAGCAGAAGACATTTCCAGCATCAGTGGTGAACTGACTTTCATTGTCCTTCAGCTTGGAGATGGTCACTGAGTTAAGGCCTTTGTAACAAGTTGCTTCAGGACAGAAATACAATATTGGTCAGTTGGGATCCAAGCCATCATTCCCGGTGATGGACACTATGTAGAGTTGTGAGAGGGCGTCAGCTGTGACAAGTTCCTTCCCAGGTTTGTACTCAATGTGCAATTGGTAGGGGGATAGATGCTTGACTCAGCCTGCTTGGCGGCGTGTCAAGTGGGACTGTGTGTTGAAGTACTGGAGTGACTTGTGATCTGTCAGGACGTGGGATGGAAAGGTAGCCCCTTCCAGGTAACAGCGCCATTTCTCAACGCAGTGTACAATTGCTGCCAACTCTTTATTGTGTATAGGATAGCGTTGTTCTGAGTCAGTGAGCTTCATGGACTTGTATGCCACGGGAAGGCAGACACCTTTATCAGTTTCTACCCGTAGTACACCCCCTATGGCTCTGTCAGAGGCGTCAGTCTCAACTTCATACTGGCAGTTCTAATAGGGGGAACTGCAGTACAAGTGCAGTTGTAAGCCTATGCTTCAATATCTCAAAGGATTGATCTCTGGCAGGGGTCCAGTGGAAGCGCTGTTTAGTGTTCAGGAGCTTGGTGAGAGGTGCAATAGGTTATCCACAATTGGGGATGAACTTGCGCACATAGGCAACCATGCCTAAGAAGGTACACACCTGGCCCACATCTGTGGGAGGTAGCATGCTGGTGATTGCCTTGATTTTGGCAGGGTTGGGCTTTATTCCTTGGGCAGAGATGGTGTGCCCAAGAAACAGCAGCTCCAACTTGAGGAACTCACATTTGGAGGGTTTAGCTTTTAGCTGGTTTTTCTGAAGGGTGTTGGTGACAGCATGGAGGTGTTAGAGATGTGTGGTTTGATATTGACTGAAGACAATAATGTTGTTAAGGTACACAACCACACATTTCCCAATCAATTCCTCAAATGCTTTGTTCATCAACATGGCAAAGGTGGAAGGAGCGTTGGTCATTCTGAAGTTCATGACTTGACACTCAAACAACCCATAGCTTGTATGGAAGGTAGTTTTTGCCTCATCTCCTGGTGTAATGCGGACCTGGTTGTATCCTGCAGTGAGATTGATCTTGCTAAAGACCTTCACACCTGTGAGTGTGTCAAACAGGTTGTCAATCAACAGCAGGGGGTTCTTATTTTTAACCGTCACCTCATTTAGGGGTGGTAATCTGTGACCAGGCAAAGGGACCCGTCCTTCTTAGCTACAAAGAAGACAACCACCCCGTATGGAGATAGTGAGGGGCAAATGAAGCCCTTCTCAAGCGCGTCCACAAGGTGCTGGCAGAGGGTCTCATCTTCTTTTGGTGTGAGATAGTATAAGGGACGTGCTTTAGGTAACAACCCTTGAAGTTGTACAGCATGCTGAATCTCTTGGGGAGGAGGTAGTTGGTCCAGTGTTTCACTGAATACATCCTTATACTCCTCAAGGAGTGTTGCAAGCACTGGTGGAGGTGAAGTGATCAAGGGAGGGACCACAGGTGGTTCAGTGCAGATAACTATAACTCAGCATTGGTTAAAGTCTAGTTTCCCCCCTTGAAATCATAAAAGCCTGTTTCAGTTATTCTGACAAAGACAGTATTGTGGAGTAACTTGCTCATTTCAATAGGATAGATCTGAAAACCCACCCCATTTCTATTGAGGGTGATAACAAATGTATCCCAGTCAATGTAGGGACAATTGTGACAAAGCCAGTCAAGGCCAGCAATTACATTGTGGTTGAGCCCTGCCATGATTAGACCAGAGAGCTTAACCTGGATGTTCCCCATTATCACAGAGAAGGGTACTGTTTCATGGGTAATTGCTACTCTATGGGAGTCAGCTACTCATACTGCCTTGAATCTTCTTGGAACACAGTTTAACTGTTGAGAATCAGCAAACACCTGGTCAACCATAGTGTGATTGGCCCCAGTATCTACCAGTAGTTTGTGGGTGTTCCCACGGAAACAAAAGGGGTAGGCCAAGAGAGTTACTTTATTTGGAGAGTGACTGGCTTGAAGTGTGAGGTCATTGCTATGAACTTGGAAGACATCAAGGGTCTCAACTTAGGGAATGTTGTAGTTGCAGGGGTTCTTTGCTAGAAGGGATTGAGAGTGAGGGTCAAGTAGGGTTGTAGAACCTCTTGTAGCTACAACCCCCAGACTTTTCACAAGTCCTCAATTTGGGCTAGCTGGAGTTCCCCCTTGCGGGGGCGTTTAATCCCATTATCCTGCTGGCGGCAGCCCACTTGGTTATGGCCACTACCAGGTGTTGCATGTGGTTGAGGTGGAGCATCATTTGTGCGGCAGAAGCCCACTGAAGCCTGATTGTTGGCCTCCACAATGGCCTTGTAACAGTCATCAATGGAGGTGCAACAACCTACGGGGACCCACTTACAGATATGGGGTTTTAACCCATTGATGATGAGGGTGAGTAGCATTGCATTTCTGTCAGTCACGGCTTTGGGGGCAGCAGCAAGGGCTTATTGCCAGGTGGCAAGGTACTAAGGAACAGACCCAGTCTGTTTAATTGCTAGGAGGGGAGTTCCCACCACAATAGACAAGAAGGTTCTGCTGTAGGGGGACTTTGCGGTGTCTGTGAATGCTGGCCAGGTGACCTCAATTTCTTGACTGGCCCAGTTGGTAAACCACACAGTAGCGGGCCCCGTGAGGCGCCCAGATGCAGTAGCAACCCACATGGGCTCAGGTACTTGGCAGATCCATAGGCAGGTTTTGGTGGGGTAAAGCCAACTGATGATGTTGGCTCCTTCAACACCACCTGCAAAAGATTCAAGCTAGAGGTTGAGCATGCACTAAAAAAGGTCCAACTGAGGCAGGGTGACGCTGGCGTCATACTGTCCAAGGTGGAGTCAATTGTACAAGCTCATAAGAACAAGCTGATCTTGGTAAATAACATACCTGTTGAGGATGTCCCCCTTGGGGATTGGCAGGAAGGTCTCTTGATGGGGAGTAGCCATAAGGCCCATACTCTGTCCTTTCTTAGGGGGGATTTTTTCTTTAGGTAGGTTGTTAACCTACTTCTGCTACCACTGTTGCAACTGAACCAATGAGGATTCAGTATTTGAGTTGAGGAAAACAACAGTCTAATAGAAAAGACAGGAATAATAAGAATAAGGGATTGTTTATTATAGAATATTGTGATTAATATACTATATGGGGAAAGCCAAACAGCCACAAGGGGGTGGCATGGTGGCATGTTCCATGTAAGGATTGGAGCCAAGGAATAACTTGTGCAAGGATCAGCAGTTCAAATTGATAGCGTTCCTAATTAGGAGGAAGTGCCTGCAATTTGATATTGACATCAGATTGATTCATGTTGTTAGATACGTCAAGGGGTGACCCATTGAGCACCACATGTGTATTGTAAGATATGTTGGCAGGCAAGTCTGGAAACTCAGTTGCAACACTACTCATCCTTACCATTATGTTTTGGTAAATTGATGGTAACAGCCCCAGCAATAGTGCTGCGCAATGAAAGCTACAATATTTTGATTGGAACAAGCTTCATGGCAACTTATGGGACTATCATAAATCATTGGAATAGCACCTTTAGCATTTTGGGCCACTCTGTACCTATGTTCTACCACAGTGACAGACCAAAAGATCTTCCTACAATAAAGGTCCACTATATTAATATGGAGTATGCCAATGGAGATATACCAGTAGTGTATACCTTGCAACAGCGCAAAATTAAGGTCTTACTGCTGGCTACTAAAGAGTACAAAGGGCTCCCCTTGTATTCCTCCAGAGAATTCTCCATCCCAAGTGGATCCCAAGTAACACACAATACAGGCCTGAGCCTCAGCTTTCCAAAAGGTATGTATGGTGAAGTATCTGGACTCCACAATGGTTCACAACTAGAACCATGGATTCTACCTGGTATTGTCTTGCCATCCTCGGACAAGATTCTAGTACTCTTGGGAAATCTTTCTAATAAAACACTGAAGGTGAAGAAAGATCAGCTTCTGGGCTACATGAAGTTGGAGGAAAACTCTAGACTTAAGGATGTCACCCCATTTGGCAATTTTAGCGGGTTTGCGCTACCGTGTGACCAGCCAAACATTCTATTGCTAATTCCGCGTGATTCTCTCAATGGACTGACAGAAGACCAGAAAGACCAAGCCATAAGCCTCTTTGAGAAATAAAAGGATGTCTTTGTGGAGAACAATCAAGACCTAGGGAAAGCTCTGTGATTTGAACATGTATTGGATACACAAGGACTGCTCCTATACGCTCTAGGCCGATAAGATGCAGCCTGGCCAACCAAGCCATAGTCAATGAAGAGCTACAGAAACTACTCACAGGTGGCCTTCTGATTCCCAGCAAGAGTCCTTGGTCTTCACCACTGTTGATTGTAAAGAAAAAGAATGGGTCAAATTGCGTGGTAATGGATTACTGCAAGTTGAACTCAGTCACAAAAAAGGATTCTTACTTGTTGCCATGCATTGACAATATGTTGGATAAGCTGGGAGGCACAAAGCTCTTCAGTGCAATGGATCTGATCAGTGGATACTGGCAGATTGACCTTCCAGAGGCAGACCAGGAAAATTGTGCCATAATTACAGAACAAGGCCTTTTCCAGCTAACTAGGATGCTACAAGGACTTGCAAACGCCCCCACAACTTTCCAACAAGCCATGGATTCTGTGATGGGAGACCTTAAGTTGACTTGCGTACTGGTCTACCTTGACAACATTAATGTCTTTTCACAGAATTTTGTTCAGCATTTAGACCACTTGGAGGCAGTGTTTTGACGCCTTATTGCAGCTAATCTCAAGCTAAAACCAAGGAAGTGTAACTTCTTTAAGGAAAATTTAGAGTTCCTTGGTTATATCATCAGTAAAGATGGCTTACAACCTGTTCCCGCTAAAGTCAAAGCCATCACACACATGCAAATGCCTTCCAACAAAAAAGAGATATTCAGGTGTTTTTAGGAATGATCGGTTACTATAGAAGGTTTATACCAAACTTCACAGGTCTAGGAGGTCCAATTTTTCACTTGTTGAAAAATGAGGTCAAATTTTCATGGACAACAGGATGCCAGAAAGCCTTTGAGGACCTGAAAGCTACATTGGTGTCAGAGCCAGTACTGGCATATCCTAACTTTGATTGTCTCTTCATTGTGCACACAGACACTAGTTTGACAGCAATTGGTGTTGTCCTTTCTCATATGGATGATGACAACCAAGACCATCCTGTAGGTTACTGTTCCTGTACACTCAATAGCCATGAACAAAATTACACAGTCACTGAGAGGGAATGCCTGGAAGTCATCTATGTCTGTCAACAATTCAGAGTGTACCTCCACAAAGTACACTTTACGGTGGTAACTGATCATGCCTCACTCAAATAGTTGAAAACCCTGAAGGACTCTGAAGGACAACTAGCACAATGGGCTATTAAGCTACAGGCTTATGACTACAAGATAATCCATCACATGGGCGCTATGCATCAGAACGCAGATTGTCTTTCACAACTCCCTATCATAGCCTTGGTTTCCTCAGCAGCAGACAAACTTTACAATAGGTTGATGCTGAAACCTTCTATGTGGGGGGAGGAGCCTCTTGAGATTCATAAAATTCTGAAGGCTCTTGCAGTGGATACTTGCGTCAAAGACAAACAGCTTCTCAAGCAGTATAAAGAGAAGTGGTTACCCTATATTTGGCCATCCTTATGTATGGATGCAGTAGTATTAGCTCACTGTACTGTGGGTCATGGTGGTATCCAGAAGACCCTAAATCTGCTACAGCAGCATTGCTACTGGGAATAAATGCATTCAGATGTAGCAGAAACCAAGCCGCTTGTCATGACTGTACTATAGAGCAACCAAAGGTCTTGCGCTATCAACATCAATTAATCCAACCTGGATTTGTGTTCCATACCGTTTCTATAGATGTAGTAAGCCCCCTTCCACTGACCACTAGAAAAAAACATATTTGTGATTGTAGCAGTGGATCAGCTTAAAAAATGGGTGGAAGCAAAGGCAATTCCAAATCAGTTGGCACTGACCACAGCCAAGTTCATTTTGGAGAATATCCTCTATAAACACGGCTGCCCGCAAACACTGCTGACAGATAACAGAAAAAACTTCACAGGATACATGATACCTAGGCTAAACAAGCTTATGGGTATTTGTGATAGCCTTTTGACACCATATTATCCCCAAACAAATGAAATGGTAGAAATAACAAGCAGAAGTCTTGTACAGATCTTAAGGAAGAGAGTCATCAGCACAAAATGGAATGGAATACTTATCTTCCGGTGGCTACTTTTGCTTACAACATAGGATTCCATAGGGCCACAGGAAAAAGCCTTTTCCAGCTTCTTTGAGGTTGAAAACCAAGTCTTCCTCCACATGTCTAAAGATTAGTTAAAACCAATAACCCTCTCACCCCCAACACTTATTTGAAGAGACTAGCATAGACACTAATCAAACTGCAGTCTGAGGCATACTCTACTAATTTGTTGAAAAAGGGAAAAGATATGAATTGTCCAGTAAAAAAATTTCCAGACCTCCCTGCATACAAGATAGGAAGCTTGGTAATATTTTACAGTAACCAAGGGTATGGTCATGAAAGCAAACTTGCCTTGCTATGGCAAGGTCTGGTCAAAGTAGTCCAGAAAGTGAGAGTAGATAGCTACACTCTCAAGGATCTAGAAACAGGCCAACTGATCACTCAATTCCACACACAGTACATGTACAAGGCTCCAAGTGGTCAAGCATAAACCCCTTTATGGATAACAATTTGGAAAAAGAAAAACCCAATGAAAATAGTCCATGGATTGCTATCCTGTTTGCATCAAGAAAGAGATAAGAATTATAGTAAGAGAGAATAGGATGGGGTAGGCAAACAGCGCTTTATTAAGTTACAATTGCCTCTAAACCCAGACGCAGTTGGATGAGGACTTTGGCAACTGCTGCGTAAATTATCCAGACACTAGGTAGCCAGCGGAATGCAAGGGGAAGAAAAGGAGACTTGTCTAAAGGAAGGAAATTGACACAGTTTATGCCAATAGAATAAGGGAACACAAGTCCAAGCAAGACACATTACCAGAGAAGACTCTCTTGCTGTGCATATTCCTCTGGTGTCTTACCTCCTACAGAGTACATGACTCTGAGAAGCCACTCAATATACTTTGGCATATGGTGCAGCCTCTGATGACAAACAACCTTGGAACCACTAAGCACCAAGTTTCCAACTAATGTCATGGATTGACAACTTCCTGCTTGACTATAGCTGACAAGCTCCAGGGTAGTACCCATAGCCTGTTGCAACCAATATTTGTGACTATCCAAACCATGCCACAATGGCACAGGACCAACAGCAGACCAAGGATCAGACCACACTGTAAAAACTAGCTCAAGAAGTTTGAGAGCCCAAGAGATCTGATTGTCTGTTAAGCATATCCCATCAAAGGAGAAGTCCTGAAGGCACAACTGGACATATCTTACAAGTTTCACCTTAGTTATACGCCAGTGAATGTTATTCCCTACTTTGAGTCTTTTTGTGAAGATCATGTAAGGGTTCTCCAGAGCTAACATAAGAGTCAACCACATAACTACTGGCCCACGGAAATGCAGAGTAGGAATCTTTTCCCAACAAAGGACAGCAACTATTTTGATATAAGAAACTTGACTATCCTCTTGTATTATCACAGGAGAATGGCTCACTTTATCCTTGTTCAACTCTTGAAGAAGATTGGTCAAACTGGGCACAGGTTCATTGGTCCTATTAGTAGACGCAGGTGTAGGAGCCTTGCTATTGCTAGTATGGTTCCTTTTCTTGGCAATATTAGAGAGCTGCAATGAAGTAGACATACCAGAGTCTTGTGCTACAGAACTACTTGATGGTGTACTTGGTTTATATGAGACTGTACTAGACAAACTATGAAGAGCTACGTCTATTTTTCTGCCTAGAATTTTGGTGAATTCAGCCTCTTCTGAGACTAGCACAGGTGAGTGGACAAGTACGTTGTCAACATTAATTACGGATATTCCCCTTTGGGCTTTGCTGATTCTCCATTCTGGAACATCTGTGTAGAGTAAAACTGGCTTCCTGTTCTTTTTTGGTCAATTTACCATATTAAAGAGGTTGATAGACTTTTACAGTAATGTCTAGTTTAGTGGGGGGAAATGTCATGAAGTAATTGGTTGTAAACTAGCCTTCACTGTAACAACTATTGATCCATTAAGCTTGGTGAGCAATAGAATGATGGTACTCTTGTACTGGATGATAACTAGTCCAATTGATCAACTAAGTTGCACTTTTAAGTCATATTAACTAATGAACATCCAATAATTAGGTTAATAGTGGGCTAAGTGGCAGAGGATCCTGGTGTTCTGCGGCTCCTATTAATCCTTCAAATACTATATAACTCTCTCCTTGATTTATGAATAAAAGATCAAATTTACATAGCTTATACTTTATTATACATATTAGGCTGAAGAACTATCTTAGCTTAGTCTTTAATAATAACTAAGGTTGTATTTGAGTTAAGTGAATTATAGCAATTCATTACACCATACCCAAAGATATAACAGATTTAAACTAAATGGACTCAGATTTAAGCAAATTTCAGGTTAGGCAAGTTTCAGATAGCAAATAATTTGAGTATTTTCAGTGAACTGTCAAGCAGGCAAAACAAGAAACATAAATTCACTAACACAAAATACAAATTATACCAAACATCAAACAATTGTCAGGGTAAAGTAGAGTGAGAGCTTGTTGTAATTGATCAAATGGGGAATGTACACCCAAATGAGGATGACATTACCAATGAGGAAGAGACAATGTGTGTTTACTTGGAAATGGTAACCCTTGAAGAGTAAATAAGGAAAGGTGCAGTAGAAGATTATGCACAGGTACATCAAGAAGACCTTAATCTGGCTCAACGTCAAGTAATCAGCAGCATAGATAGGCTCGCATTCAATTTCACAGGTTTCAGGTATCATTTCAGCGGGAGGTGGAAAATTACCAGGAAATTAAAGAGGTGAGAAAGCAGAATCTAGCAGTCTGGCTATTACAAATCTGATTGAAAAATATTGAAATAAGTGAATCATTGAGACAAGATATTTATTGAGAGTAAAATATCAAACTACTAAGGTAGTTTGGTGGGGACAATTATTACTTAAAGCCTTTGGGTACATCTTGATGAGGTGGCCTCCTTGAATGCAATATTTGGACAGCTTACCCATACCACCAATGGTGGTTATGTAAGCTGTTATCTGACCTCCTTTGAGGCCAGGATTTGTTGACCAGCAGGTCAAGGAAGAAAAATTTAGGTGTGGGGCATCTGCACCCCACTTGGACCCAATTTACTGTGCTACCACCCACTTGTGATCAATTGTTAGATTTAAATCTATAATTGCCGCAAGCAGGCGTGGCTTTGGGCTGGGTTTCCCCAGGTGGCGGCGCTTTGGCCGGGCCACACCCAGAAAACTATGGCCATGACAACAATATAGTCAAAACTACAAAAAATGACTTTGTAAGTTCTTGCCCATAATGGCACAAGGTTATAAAGTAAGGCGTGGAGAGCATTTGGATTGAGAATTCAGTAGAAACAAAAAGGTAGGAACGTTTTGTAGCATAACTTTACAAAAATTGGCTAAAAACTTATATTGGTTTACAAAAGGTTTAATAAAATTTAAAAAGCCCAGACATAAGAGATAGAATAAAGTGTTTAATAAATATCTACTTTTTATCAAGTGGATATAGATATTGGGATATTTGCTATCTGAAAATTGGAACATTTAGCTATTAAAAGATCCTTTAAATGAAAAATGGAATACAACAAGCCTAATGCTTCTTGCCTAAAAAACTTTCATTTTAAACTTAAACTTAAAATTTTTAATTTGAAATGATCCTAGTTTAAATCTAAAAATATTTAAAGTTAATTATTTTTAAAGGGAAAGGTTTAAAAATTAAAAATGAATTGAAGGGAAGGGAAAGGAAGAAATCACTTAGAATTTTAGCTTAAAGCCTACTCTTCTGAAGCTCTTTATTTATAGTAAAATAGTTGTTACTGTTGGTAACAATAGGCAGGGGGGACAAAAGCCAAGAAGCAGGAGCAGTCTGGAGACACCAGGAATAGTATTTAAAAGAGGGAGGGGAAACAGGAAGCTCAGTTTGAGCAACCCAAAGATCTGCAACAGCAGAGAGGGAAAAGGTGGGTGCTTGTGTTGTCTGAAGTGTGCAAGGTAACAAAAATATATATTCCAATATCCTTTTAAAATGAAATATTATATAGCTCTTTAAAAGAGAGCAAAAAGAAGAACAAAAGCAAACCTGATGCGCAAATCAAACAAAAAATGAAGTTAATGAACATAGAATAATTAATATTAATATTTCAACTTAAATCTCTGTTAAAAAAGATAATCAAATTAGAACAGTATAATTTTAACTGATGAGCCTGCCTGTTGGGGCAGGGCATGACAGACTTGGTATAACAAATAAAATAAATTGAGGTTATTCCAGAATATATTATAATCTTATCAGGAATCAGATGAGACATCAGCAGCAGGGCTAAAATGAAACAAAAATATGGCAACCAAGAAGCAAATTTTACAAGCAAAAAACAAAAAAGTCACAGAATATATGTACTATTTGTATTGTAAAATAGAAAAAAGAACATTTTAGCAGCCAATCAACAGCTATCTAATTTAGGAACAGAGGCACTTTATCAATTTTCATGGCTGTCAATATTTTGTGTTCTTGAAGAAAAGATATTGTTTTTATTATAGGGTTTGAAAATTATTTTCAGGATACCACATCCCAGGGGAGGGACTGTTAGCCTCAGCTGCCAACTTGCACGGTTGGAAGGAGGGTAGAGCCCACCATAGGAGGGGTGCTAACTTGATGAGATAAGATGCTGATTGTCCCACTAAGGCCCAAGGTCCAGTGGCAGGTACCATAGTGTCAACTAACCCAGCCAAGGTGATGTAGGCAATGCCTGCATATAGGTTGGCTTTGGGCATAGATAGTCCTGCGGTGGGATGTAGGTGGTCAGGTTTGGGTGTTGGGGGTGCTTTCATATTTATCTGGTAGGCAGGCAAATATTTATACTTCACACAGATTTTGGGGGCTAGTTGTTTGCACCAAGCACCTTCATGGAAAGCTGTTCATGGGGTAATCTGTTGGGCCAGGTGGTCTGGGCGGGGGGTATCCTTCACGGTCAACTCCTGATACTATGGCTTAAGGGGATAGTCAGAGAAATGCAGTGGACCAAAGGGTGCTCCAGTAGGACAATAAAACACAGGCTGGGTTTTGGGGGCTTCTTCAGGAATGCAGGCCGTCTGCCCGAGATTTTTGGTTGGAACAGTAGTAAAATGGAAAACAACCAAGACAAAATAAGGAATAAATTGGTAGAACCAAGGTCCCATAATCTTATTTATTTCAGAATGGCAATACCATTTTGTCAAGACTTTCTGGGGTTGAAATACCATTTAAAATGCTAAGTTTGGAATCTAGCCCATCACCTGATGGCTGAGTTTGCTCAGTTTCCTCTGGGTTGAGAGTTCTGGCCCCATTTTGATCCTTCAGGCCCGTCATATCTTCTGTTGGAATGATCTCCATCTGATGGCTCATACACAACCTCTTTATGCCTTCATCATTGCCACCGGAGTTCTTGTCATCAGGGACCAAGAGACCTCCAGAAACCCTAAGCCAGGACAATCTTTGCTTCATAAGCTGCACATCTTCAGGAGTGGCTTTGGGGTCACTACATGACTGGGGATCACGTGGCCCAGGTTTCTAGCCAATTATCAGAATTCCCTTTGGATTTTGGCCCATTGTGCTGAGCAGCAAACCCCTTTTTGAACAGCCTGTCAACTATGATAGGAGTGTCATCATATTAGTTTAGCGCTTCCAGTAATCCAGCTTGTTCCTGCAAATTTGTGGCCAGGCAGACCTGCAAATTCCCCTGATTAATCAGGTTTGAACCTATGCCTGTTTCAGTTCTTCCACTGGCTAACCATGAAAAACACAGGTAGGTGGCCCAAGGGCCCGCAAGATCCCCACAACCCTCAGAATCAGGTCCTGAGTTTGATTCTACTACTTGGAGTTTTCTATTTATTTTGGTAGAAATGTCATTAATGACAATTATTTCTGTGTTGATAAATGTGAATCTGTATGGAGACAGATGTGCTTTCAAATGATGTGGTGATTAATACAGCAACTGGTGGGGTTCCGGTGTTGCTGGAGCCAAGTAAAGGGAGAGTCCTGTGGTCAAGGGACACAACACCAGCAGCTTTGGGCAGAGGTGGTTTGTCAGGATTCTGGAAGTATCAATAATACACTCCCGTTGGTACTTGTCACTACTACTATTTGATCATTAGTAATGTTGGTGATTATTATTTTTCTGCCTTTTAAATGATCTTGGAAGGGCTTTTTATAGCGTAAAAGGTGGTGGCCAGACTAGCATCTAGCTGCAGATAACTCTTACTAGCTAGCCTATCATCCCCAGACTACTAGTTTTAATCCCCAGAGTTGAATTCTAAACCCAATTAGTGGTTTTAGAATGATGTAATATCCTAGGCTAATAATTTCTTCTCTTCAGCCTGGATATCCCTTGACTTAGTTGAGACCAACTAAGTTGACATCCATTGGGCGGGGTCCTGTCTTGTGCTCAGTCTAATGCACACTGTGCAGGGGCAGTCCTCTGTCCCATTTCTTGATGAAAAAGGATGTTATAATATTCCATCTTATTTTTATCTGGCAGAACCACATCTGCTTTTGGAATCCCAAATGGCTACCACTTAATTATAGAAGCTTCTGGATTGACCAATGACCTTTGACCCAGAATGTCTCAGGTATCTTCTGAATTGCAAGCCTATAATTAGCTTGATATGTTTTTGCTGTCATCCAAAATAGATGTCTTGCATCTGGCACTGGCCCATCTATTGTGGCCCATAGTTTTAGTGATGAGAATATGAATCAGTCAACCCTGATAGATCAGGATTTCCTGACAATGGCTCTTTATTTTCTTTTATAGGTTTGAAGAATTAACTAAATCTGGACTTGTGATTATAATGAATTTCAGACCATAAAATTTTAAACTTCTTCTTTTAGTGATATTTTGGTTGCTTTATTTTTCAATGGTCTTTACTAGTATTAAAAATTTTGACAGCCTTAGCAAACAAGGCTTCAGAAAAAAGGTGTCAGCAGAGATGTGGCTTGGTACACCAAGGCTCCTGTTTACACCCATATCTTTGATCTGGGCAACAAGGAAGCCAACCTGTACCTGACCCCCAACCCACATGATTTTGACTTGGTTGATAGTCACCAAGAGTCAAGCTCTGATTGTGCCCCTTTCCTGACCCCACACCTGGCGCCAGTCAACAAGTCAATAATATTGGTGGATCTAGTGTAGAACAACTGACTTTGAATAGCCAAATGGCTCTCTCTCCAGCCAATCAGGCCCCAGCGCCTGTGGCCCAGCGCACCAAGTGCTGAATCATTACTGCCCAAATTTTCCAATAAATTGTGGCACTAAATCAGAAGGGACTGACTTGGGATCAGATTGCCAGCCAATTAAAGTTTAACCAAGCCACTATCATACAGGAATTCAACAACCTAATGAACAAGAGGAACCTGATTGGGACAGCCAAGAAGCCAAAGAAGACCCAAGAGTCCCAGATCAGCAAGGTCTACCCAATTATGCTTGATCTCCTGCAGCAGGACCCCAAGCTTCCCCTGATCCAGGTCCAGGAGCAACTTGAACATCATGGCATTTGGGTTTATGAGCGCATGGTGCAGCTCTGAATGCACAGAAAAGTGGCTTCAATCAGGGTGTTGACCAATGTTGGCAGCAACCAATGAGATGGCAGTGAGTATTCCCCATATGATCATGCCATAGAGTCCACCCTGGTCCACTGCTTAACAAGTTTGTCTGATGACATCATGTTTATCTTGTACTAAAGATTATCCATTAAATTTGAAAAAATTTGGGGGAAAGGAAAAGCCAATAAGACCAATGAAAGGAAGAAGGTCAAAAAGGGGGTTTCATTGGTGCATTTCTAGCCTTTTCACTCAAGGGCTCTGTTTATTATCAGACAACCCCTGATTACGCCAATAGTTATGATTATAAACACAGTTTGTTGCAGCTCCTGAATGCAATAGAAAATAGGCAATACACATAAGGTTCAAGACAATGGAAGGCTTGTGCAATTCTGCAATTGTTCTATTGTGTCATTAATTAATGTGCTTAAAACCCGTTTAATCACCTTAAAATGGGTATTTAAATTGGTTTTTAGTTGTGCATCAGGTATGGGCTTTACGTCTGTGGTTATAAACAGAACAACACAACTAGCGCCACTTGCCTCCATAAGGCAAGGCACGTGAAACCAGTTTTTTTTGTGCACAGGCATTTTTAGTGTGCCACTTCTATATCTTTCTTTTGGCAAGTCCTTTTGATAGTGCCTCCTTCCATCTGGTGGCAATTCCCCGCCCTATACTATATAAGTAACTCACTATCAAATAAAGCACCAGTTTTTATTATTTATCTTTTATTCTTCTGTCTTCACAAGACTGTCACTATACCAGCCAAAGGTATAGCACTAAGAAAAGGAGTAGTAGACTAACTATTTTTAGAATTACTTAAATCATTAGAACCATTTACAGCACAGTTCCTTGGTGGATTACTTGACTCCTGGGATAGCTTGAATTCCTCCTATTGGGTTTTCTTGTGCCACCTAATAGGAAAAAATGTCAAGGCGGTCAAGACAATTGAAGAACATGGGCACCAGGCCTCAATTTATCCAGTCAACCACACAGACATTTATATAGGTGATGTCCTGCTCTATAATATTGGGGGAATTTTCTGGGAGCAGCACTCACAGTCTTTCAATGATCTATGTCTTGGTTACCAAGATCACACTTCATTCCTTGGCTAAAAAATGGTGGTTGGCTTGTTTTTCCAACTTGTCTTCCATGTTAATATGAGCAGCCACCCCAGGTTTCATGGCCTGGGCTGCTTCCAGGTGAGCCTTCAGTCAAAAAGAAGGGTTAAGCCAGGAAGGCCCAATAGGTGACAGGGGCCATCATTACCATGTAGTTAGCAGCGGTGGCCCAAGGACACCATACTCCATGTGGGGAATCACTTGCTCAGTGAGCCCCAGCATGGCCAGATAGTTGAAACCAAGCTTGCTGTAGTCATAGGATGGGATGATATTAATAAGGGGGAGTTCTCCAGTAGTGGTGCTCATGGACTGGCTCAACAGGGTAAGTTGGCAAAGCAGAGGGACCCCAGGGAAGGAGAGAAGGGGTGCAAGAGCAGGAAATATATCCTGTTCCAGCACTCTAGAGGAAGGAACAAGGGGTAATGTTGGTTAGTCAGAGGCAACAAGAAGTTGCTCTGTTTCCTAGATCTGGCGTTGATACTGGAGATACTCTCTATTAGATAGCACCAACAGTATAAGTTTTGTGGCAATATAGTAAACTCCTGAAAATTAAAAATGCTCTGATTGCATTAACCAACAGAAAACGTATTAAGTGATGTCAACAGTGTTGTAACTGTGCTGTTTTAGCAAAGTTACAAGGGGGAAATATTTAGAAGCTAGATAATAACCTTTATTGAGAGATAATGATTATATGGTCATTGTGAATCAAGGATAACAGAAACATGATTGTGTTGATCACACAGCTGGATGGTGAAGGGGGTGGCATGATCCTGGTAATGATTCAAAGGCCAAAACAAGGTATCCACCATAAAGTATCATCATCTGTTCATTTTGTTGGATTTGGCAATTCAAGTTAACTTCCTAGTCTGGCTTTGAGTGGCCAGGGAATCAGATTGCAGATCACAAACCTGCTTGTTTGGAACCTTGCTGGAGGGATGAACCTGCTGTTTTGATACCCCCCCCCAACTGAAGGTTAGCCTCCTCTGGGGGTAGGTTGTCAGGGAGGTTATCAGGAGCCTGGGCGCTGTATTGAACTATTTGCTGTTCTGTGGCGGGCAGGGCAGTTTCTTGCTGTTTCTGTCTCGCTTTGCAGGGTTGTAGGCAATCATGGTGTAGGGTCTTGTCTTGTTTGCGCTCCCAAGTCCTTCCAAAAGGTAAGTGTTATTGTCTATTACCTTTAGAATTATTGCAGGTCCTACTTTCTTGGGTTGTAGTTTACTTTTATCAACGTATATGACCCAAACATTTTCCCCAACTTCATGTCTATTGCAGATGGGGACAAATGTCTTTTGCAGACGTTCATTCTCTTTTGCTGTTTGCTTGCTGTTGGCCTCTATAACTTGAGGGTCTGAGCGCAGGGGGACTTTACTTGGGATCTCCTGTTTGGGTCCTGTTGATGCTTGAATGATATTTGGCTGTGTGCTGTATACCAACTCAAAAGGGCTTTTTCCGGTGGATCTGTTCACTCAGGTTTGGCACACAAGTAGTGCAGTTTATAGCTTCTTATACCAGTCTTTGGGTCTCCTGGCAGTGAGTTTGGCTAAGGCTTTCACGAGGCTACTGTTAAGCCGCTCCACACGTCCATTTTCCTGTGGATGGTATGGTGTAGTCACGGTGTGCTTGACCCTGTTTTTGATGAGGTATACATTGGTGTCTTCAGAGGTCAATTCTTTGCCTCCATCAGTTATCAGGAGTTCTGGCTTTATGAACTTGCTGATTATCTCTTTGCCAATAAATTGTTGAACAACATTGCCAGTGTGTGCCTTCACTGCTTGGGCTACTGACCATCTTGTTGCAAAGTCAATGGCGGTGATGATGTATTTCTTATCATTGTGTTTTCCTGGCATGGGACCAACAATGTCAAGAGCCCATAATTTGAAAGGTAATTGTGTGCAAATTGGAAGTACTAACTTTGGCGGGGTTTTGCTTTTGGCAAACTTTTTGCACACCTCACATTGGTTTAGAACTTCCTGAACGTCACAATATAAGGTTGGCCACCAGGCCTTGTGCTTAAGGAGCTCATATAGGTTTTGACTCTTGTTGTTCTGAGGTCTCTTTGATAATATAGGATGATGTCTACTTGCTGGTGCATGGGGTATAGGGGATGGTAGTACTTTCTAACATTTTTCTGTGCAGGGTCCTGTACACGTCAGCAAATAGGTGTTTGTTTTTGATAACTTTTTTCTTTGTTATGTCGGTTGTACCAGGGGGAAACCCTTGTCCTTTGTTTGTAGTACCAAGAGAGGCCAGTATGGTTTGAGCCCATTTTCCCCTCTTGTGGCACAGATGTATAGGCGTGAGAGGGCGTCTGCCATGGCAAGCTCAGGACCAAGTTTGTACTGTATAAGCATATTGAATCTCTCAAAGAGCTCCATCCAGCAGGCTTGGCGGCAAGATAGATTTGCTTGGGTTTTGAAATATATGAGCAACTTGTGGTTGGTTAATGCTGTGAACTCTTTCTGCCATTCTAGATAACAACGCCATTTGACTAGACAGTGCAGAATGACCAGCAGTTCCTTGTTGTGGTAAGGTATTGACACTTGCCATCTGTCAACTTTCATGATTCATAAGCTACAGGCAGGAAGTCACCATCCTTATTTTTGATTCATAGTACTCCCCCAATGGATGCATCTGAGATGTCAGTTTCTGTTTGGTATTCCCCGTCACGTTTGGGGTATTGCAAGATAGGAGCTGCTGTGGGTTTCTCCTTGAGGCATCTAAACCAGAGGTCACGTTGGGGAGTCCACACAAACTTGGATTTGGCGCCTGTTATGGCGGATAAGGGGGCAGTCAAAACGCCACAGTCAGGTATTAAGCGGCGTAAATAGGCCACCATTCCCAAGAAGGTGCAGAGTTACACCTTATCCTTGGGCAGCAGCATCTTGCATATGGCCTGTATCTTTTGACTGTCAGGTTTGATGCTGTCCTTTGAGAATATGTGTCCCAGGAAGGGTAATTTCTTGCGGAAGAACTGGTACTTGGAAGGCTTGGCCAACAGTTTGTGTTGTACCAGGGTAGCAAAGACTGCCTCTAGGTCCTTGTGGTGCTGTTCCACTAAGGGGCTATAGACAATGATTTTGTCTAGGTAGACTAGAGCATGATTGTCTATGTGTGATGCAAACACTTTGTTCATGAAGGTCACAAAGGTGGAAGGGGCATTGGTCATGTCAAAGTTGATCACCACACATTTTTAGGAGCTGTATTTGGTGTGGAAAGCCGTTTTGGGAATGTCTTCCTCCTTAATACAAATCTGGTTGTAGCCTGCAGTCAGATCAATCTTGGAGAAGACTGTGGCTTCTCCCAAGGTGTCAAAGAGATTGTCAATCAGTGGTAGTGGATAACAATTCTTGATGGTAACTTTGTTTAGGGCCGGGTATTTGGTGACCAGACGTAAGGTACCGTCCTTCTTGGCCACAAAGAACACAGCGGCCCCAAAAGGAGACTGTGAGGGGTGGATAAGTCCTTTCTCCAGCGCCTCCTTGGGATAGGTGCGTAGGGCGTTGTCTTTTTTTGGGGTCATCCTGTAGATAGGGTGTGCTTTGGGGACAGCTCCTTTGAGTTATATGGAGTGTTGAATGTTTTTCTCAGGGGGCAGCCCAGGTAGCGCTTCTTTAAAGATTTCTGGTTGGTGGGCCACAATTTTGTGATCCCAAGGCATATAGGTATCCTGGTGATATTTGAAGTGTATGATCTCATACTGGAAGGAATCCCAGTCAATTGCCTTCAGGTTTTCCTTTTTTCCAGGGTCTCTGTGATGCGCATAAAGATGTAGTTGCATAGGAGTTGGTCCACTGAGTCAGGGTAGATCTGGTGATTGACACCTTCACGCTTGATGGTTAACACTGAGGTTGCCCAATTCACATGAGGATTGTTCTTTTGTAACCAGTCTAAACCCAGTACAATGTCAAACTTTGGGAAGTCAATGACGGGACCTTGGATGGTGGAGTGGAGGTTCTCAAGCATGACAGAGAAGGGACAGTTTCCCTTATCACGGCAATGTAGTGCTCATCATCAAGGACAACGTTTTTAATCCGCAAAGGATTATGGTGAGCTTGAACTTATCTACAAAGCTGATGTTGACTAGGGTTTGATCTGCATCCAAATCCAGGAGTGCTGAGCCTGTGTAACTGCAAAAACAGAAAGGATAGGACATCAGTTTATTGGGATGTCTGGCAATGGTGTACAGTACCAGGTCCTCCAAGGGTACTTGGATCATTGGACATTGGTCCACGTCCTTGGGTTGATACTCATCATTGGGCAAGTTGGGAGTTGTGTGGGGAGAGCTTGGCTTGCTTAATACTCTCCCTGGGCTTTTCCCTCATCTTGATTGCCTTGTGTGGCAGTGATACAGAAATGGGATCAATTTGACTGGCCATTGTTTTCATTCTCATATCTGTTTGATCTTGTGGTGGTTTATGGTTGGTGTTATTCCCATTGTTTCCAGGGGGTGGTTGAGTGGAGCGCCTGCCGGTGTGGGAATCCTTGGGTCTCTCTCATTTTCCAGTTTAATCCTTATGAAGGGTGTTGGGGGTTTGTTCTGCTTTCTCTGCTTCCCAGTACAGACTTTGTAGGTTGATCACTTGATCCAGGTTTACGTATCTCATTACATGTGACTTGGGGGTGTTGTAGTACATGAGGTGTGTGGCTGGGGTTTCAAAGGCCATGTCAGACAGTGCACAAAGTTGGAGTTCCTTGTAGGCGCAGGTGAGTTCCTTCATGGTGCCTGTCTGGGTTAGGTTCTTTACTTGGTGTATGATCATGAGTGCAGTGTCCTTAAGCATAAAACTTTTCAAGAAGTCTTGCTTGAAGGTATCCCAGTTCTTGTTGGCGTGTTCTTTGTGCCACTTGTCATACCAGGTGCCAGTGTTGTGGGTCAGGCAGATGGAGATTTCTGCAATCTAAAATTGCTGCAGGCATTCTATCTGGTCCAGCTTGCTCTGGGCGGACTGGATCCATGTGGCAGCTTTGTTGTTGTTGGCCCCAGAGAAAGGTTCCAAGGCAGCGCTTTGCAGTCTTTGGACTATGTAGGCAGGCATGGTGTTTTTGTTGGTTGGTTGTAGAATAGAGGAGGGAGCCTGAAAGAACCCTTGTGCTGAAAGGGCATTGGACACAGGGAGTGGTATCACCATTTTCTGGTACAGCACAAAGCCATCAGGTATCTTGGCACCAGGGGTGTACAAGGTCCAGTCCAGCGGGAAGCCAGACATGATTCTGTCAAGGATTTGTTGGCCGCGGCGCGTGCAGGCAACAGGCGGAATTTTTCAAGATAACGTAGGATGGACAACCTACCTGTGCTACCAATGCTGTAACTGTGATGTTTGAGCAGAGTTACAAGGGGAAAAATATTTAAAATCTAGATAATAATCTTTATTGAGAGATAGGGATTATATAGTCATTGTGAATCAAGGATAACAGGAACATGATTGTGTTGATCACACAGCTGGATGGTGAAGGGGGTGGCTTGATCCTGGTAATGAGTCAAGCGCCAAAACAAGGTATCCACCATAAAGTATCATCATCTGTTCATGTTGTTGGATTTGGCAATTTGAGTTGACTTCCTAGTCTGGCTTTAAGTGGCCAGGTAATTGATTGTGGGTCACAAACCTGCTTATTTGGAACCTTGCTGGCGGGTCAAGCCTGCTGTTTTGACAGCAGGGAAGAAATTTCCAACTTCCCCAGCTATATACTTCTATAAAGTTGGCTCTAGGCTAGGCAGGTCATCTTGGTTAGCTGGTTGGTCACATGCCACTGTTTCCCTGGCACTGGCATTTTCTGATTAGTTGCCCATGGGTGGCAACACACTAATTTCAGGCCCTGGCACAAGAGCCAAATCTTGTGGTCTTTCAGGGAGCTTTTGTGGGCTGAAATTCCCAACTTTTGAGGGTTTTGACCAATAGAAAGCATTTTTGGAGGTAAAGGCTGGTTTTGAGGGTGCCTCCAGGTACAAGCGTCCCCAGGACATTGATTTTGTGCATTTGGAGAACTGTGGAGTGAGTTAATGAAACCTTATTCTCATGCCCAATTGGACAATTGCACAGTTGCAAATTTACATTCATTTGTGTCAATATTATTGAGCTCTTTGTTAGGGTTATTAAGGGCCCTGACATCAGGTCACATCTGTCTATCAAACAACCAAACCAATATTAGACAAGGAATATAATGTGCTTTATCTGTTGGCCTTCACGCAAAATCAACTTAGCTAATCCCTGCTACCACCAATCCTCTCCTTTCAGCCCCTCCCATTCAACCCCAGTCCCAAACCTCCCAAGCTAGCACCACATATATTCCATATCTTCCACATTATTCTGCCTAATAGGCATCCTTCTTCCTGCCTTTCAGGATTGACAATTTTTCTTCTCTTGAAATCTGGGTCCAAGAACAGATTTTGAACCCTGGTCCTGGATAGTTGCGGGCTTCCAGCCCCAAGGAACAAGGGACCAGCTGCGTTTTATTGGGATTGAGCTCCTTCAAGATGAGGCTGTAACTAATTTCCAGGATGGAGATACCAGCAAAAAACCGTGAAACCACAGCATCCAATGAAAGACAAAAAAAATTACTTAATGGAGGCAAAGTAATCCCTACCATTAGCTTGCTGAGTTTGAAGCCTATCTTGATGGCCAATCAAGATTCACCATCCAATAAAAGCGTGGACCTAAAGGCTGCTCCCATGAATATGACTTGAGAACAGAAGAGTCAATCAAGCCTTCCTAAGGATCTAGCCAATGAACAACTCCCCAGAAACAGTGAAATTTTGCTGCTCCAAAACCCAGGCATCCTGGCCACCTGACCTCACAGTTCCTGGCCCTATGATGAACCATATAGTAGATGTTAATTTTGGCAGCAGGGCGCTATATAGACCCATAGACCCTGCACTAGGACTTTATTGTCATTTTTAAATAAAAGGTTATGAGATATTGGTACCCCCAATTATTGTCCTATCATATCTTTGCTATTTACTAACTCAGTTTGAATCCTTACAGCCCACCTGCTCCTCTGCCTGCAGTTTATTGTCCACCAGGTGCCCCCTTTGGTCCCGTCCACTTTACAGAGTATCCCTTAAATCCTGAAAATAAAGACTAAACCCTTTGAAAATATACTAGATCAAGATCCCCTGGCCCAAACAACAGTGTTGACTAGATATAATAGAAAAGACCTTGGTAAGTAACTAAGCCCTGTCTATTCCTAGATAAATATAACTCCCTGCCCATGTACCAGTTAGATATGGAGCCACCAATCACCCTTAAGCCAATGCCCACATCCTCACCTGAACTCCCAACTGACCACACAAGCAAGTTGCTTGGGATTGTGTACATCATCCTCACTGGGGTGATTAACACTATAATCCTATCTGTTGGCCCATGGTCCTGGGTGGGAAAATTAATGTCCTATCCTATTAAGTTAGTGCCAATCTTGTGGTGGGCTCTGCCCACAAAATTGTAGCCTGTGTGTTCCCAGAAAACAGTGGGCTGTCTGCTAAAGTTGGTTCCCTGACACTGTCCCAAATAACTCTTCACCACCAAAAATATTTACTTATATATTATTATCATCCAGAATTTAATTGTTTATTTGCTTCTTGATTTTTATTTCTATATAATATCATATATATTCTACATTGTGTATCAAGATCTAGAATACAGCTATTTTTAACTCTTTAAACAGCTCCTTATGATAAATTAACAACAATCTAATGTTTAGTTAAGTTTAGATTGGACAATTATATGTTTATTGTGTTTAAAGAAGTTATCTGTGATTAGATTCAAAGAATTAATGTTAAACTTTTTGCCAATCAGGATCTGTGTGTAAAAGTGATTTTTGTGATACAAAGAGACATTCAAAGATACTTTAACTATGGGTGCTGATTATATGATTGGCTGATTGTTTTGCAATTGTGCACCATTATTGCTGTGGAAAGTTTCTTGTGGACTAGTGCTGTCACAGTAGGTTCCATAATGCCTGGAATTATTTGCCCAAGTCTCAAGGCGCAGAAGTTGGGTAGGCTGTTAACCTGATTAACCAATTTGTCAGATTTAAATCAAATGGTTGATTGAAAATGGGTTACTGCTGCTCCAGTTTTCCATTTGGATTTGATTCCCCCTTGCAGGCTGATGCTGATAAATTAACATAATCTGAGAGTCACTTGATGCAACCTTATTTATAAGTATGGTTGTCATAAGTTGGTCACACAAGGGTTCTTTGAAAACTGGACTAGGTACTCACTTGACAATGTAGAAGAAATAGGAGCCAAGGATCCAGGTGTTATTGCTTAGTCAAATTTTGGTATATATGGGGAAATTTTCACCGTTCAACTCTTAAGAGTTGAGTCCTCCCTAAATTACTCAATAAACCAAATAACCTCCTGGTCTAACTTTATTTGATCATGCATTCTGTAGTTAGCCTGCTGCTCTATATTCTTTATAATTTGATTCTAAGTCAAATTATCATCAGAAGATGAGGTCCTGCCATTGGCACATTGTTGCTGCCTCCCAATGTTAATCTAATGCTGCAAAATCTTGGAGTTTTACCTACTGTATCTGAGCCTGAGACACTTTCTCCCTCTCAATGTCCCAAGTTTTATGCAGAAGACACCCTGATTCTCTCCAAGGAAATTTATATAGGTCTTTTTTTGGTTGGGATTAATCATTTTGCTTAATCCTAGTGTATTTTTTTTGAAAATTTTACTAACTGGTATTTGAAGCTTTGTTGGTAGTTAATCATCAACTCCATGTGGATTTGGGTGATGATTCCCCACCAAATGGAGACTACTTCCTACTATCTGAATATTTCTGTCACAAGTGCTAGCCAAGTTGCTGATTGAGCTCTTAACCACAAATAACTTGTCATAGCAACAATGATGCAAAATAGTAAAATAATTAGCCAATCAGATTAATTAACACCTGTGAATCAAAGTATCTTTTTAATGACCCTTTATGTCGCTACTTGATTTTACATAACATCTCCTGACTGGCTTAAATTTTATTTTAAGGTTTTTAATTTGGATTGCATACAACTTTTTTAAACACAATAAACATATAATTATCTAATATAAGTTTAACTAAAAATCAAATTGTTGTTATTTTGTCACAAGTGGATGATTAAAAAAGTTAAAACAATACAGTAACTATGGAAGCACAGCAAATCACAAAGCAAGCAAAAAAAGTTAGGATATATTTCAAAACATATATATACAATGTTTAAAAAAATATGGAATATTGTAATTTCATAGAAAAACAAACAATGTGCTTCAATATCTACAATTACTCCCTCTTGGGATAGTGATTCCCTGAGTGATCCTCCAATTAATAATTAAGTTGGTGGAACTCTTATCAGCTGCCCATCTTATACCAGGGTCAAATCTTTTGAGTCCTAAATAGAAAATCACCTGGACAAACACCATGACTATCATAACATACATGGACAGCATGTGTCTTCCCATTATAGTATACAATCCTAATAATCATATCAATAAAGTGGTATTCTCTTATTAATTTTCCACTTTTATTTTGTTTTTTATACCTCTCTGAAGTATATACTTATCAGTGATAGTACAGGTAAGTTATTCACACCTACGCAACTTAAAGGAAAATTCCTCTGAAGAAAAGAAACCAACATATGGACTCCTCACAATTAGATAATATATGAAGAAAGTCAGGACGTCCCTATGGAATACACTGTCTTTAACAATGTCCTTGTACCCATCAAACAGTACAACTTCCTCAGTACCCAATAGTATTTAATCCACCCACAATCCAGGACATGCCTGAAATGCCCAAAATTGTGTTTCAACACCTCTGCTCAGCAGAAATTGGGATGTTATCAGGACTACACCAATAAAATGCCAACCTCTGGATTCAAAGCACAAAAAATAAGTTTAGACAATTAGGCTACCCTTGCAAACTCTGGGCCAGTGAAATTGCTCTACACATTATCAGGGCCAACTCAAGTTTTGTGAGCAACTGATTTGAGAATTACCCCAATCATAATGAAGACTGGAACATGTTCAAGAAGGCCTTCTTAGAAAGATTTTTTGTAAAGGACTCTGACATAGTAATCATGACAGAACTCAGAACCTTCAAGATGACAGAAACCATTGAAAAATATACTGAAATATATGAAGACATACATGACTAAGCTCCTGACAGCATTGATTTTGATAAGGCTGGCCCACATTTGGATTTCTATATTAGTCTCCCAATGCACATTAGATGTCAGTTTGATATGATCCAATGCAAGAGCCTCCAATATGTATTCTTGGAAAGAAAAAAGCTTCTCAGAAATCTGACAACCTACACACAACCAACAAAAGAGAAGAGTTCTACAGCCAGAAAAAACACTTGCCCAAACAAACAGATTAACCAAGCCAATAATCCTCACCCTTGAGGCAGAAACTGTACATCTCAGGAAAACAGATGGGTACTGATACTGCACCTGAGGTGAGAAAAGCTCAGGGGAGCGCTTAGGCAAGCCACCCTCCCTCACTTTACAAGTCTTTTACAGAGAACAGGACGTGGACTCCATCACCATGATCCAGGTTCCCTCCAGCAACCCTCTCCTGTTTTCTGCCTAATCTGGAAATAGACTCCTTACCTATCCTTTCTGTTTTTGAAGATACCAGGGCACAGCGCTGTTCAACACTGGAGCCAATCAATTGCTTATTAACAAGAGTTTTGCAGACCTCATGAGGTTACCTACCATTTGAAGTAACATCAAGAGGGTCATCATGGAGGACAACCGCAGCACACCAGTTACCCACAAGACCAGACCTTTTGGGGCCTAAATTGGAGACGTCCAAACAACAATTAGCAGCCCCATCATTTGAATTCCCAAATATGACATCATACTTGAGCTAGATTGGATGCAAAAGACAAAGCCTCACATAGACTGGGACAGTGCCACCCTCACTATCCAGCAAGGAGAAGTCCACCATCACGTGTACCTAACACATCTTGACACCCTCATGAGGGACCACATATTTGTAAAGATCATGGAAACAGAGAAAGAAACTGACATCAGCAAAATCAATTGGAGCACATGTACGTATGAAGTCATCCACTTCAAAAACACAGAAGTTCAACACAAACAGAAACCAATTAGAGACCATCTAGTCAATTAATTTCCCTCTGTATTCAAAGAATCACTACCTGGGCTGCCCCCTGATTGGGGCATACAACATGAGATCAACCTAAAGGGTAGCATTCCTAAAGCACAACCCATCTACCGCCTCACACCACAAGAAGACAACACACTGAAAGCCTACCTTGACAAAGCACTCAAGAAAGGCCTCATCAGACTCTCAAAATCACCCTTTGGTGCCGCTGTCTTCTTTGTGGCAAAGAAAGATGGAGGCCTCTTCCTGGTCACAGACTACAGGGCCCTCAACAAGGTCACAATAAAGAACAGGTATCCCGTCCCCTAATTGATGATATTTTTGATGCCCTGGGGGGGTCCCAAATCTTCACAAAAATTGATTTGACAGCAGAATATCACCAAATTTGCGTGAAACCTGAAGACATTCCAAAGACTGCATTTTGGACTAAATACTGATCCTTTGAATGTGTTATCCTCAATTTTGGCATGAAAAACGCTCCCAGCACCTTTGTAACCTTCATGAATGAATTATTCAAGGAACACATTGGAAAAAGAGCAATAATCTACCTGGACAACATCATCATCTATAGTCCCAACCTACAACAACACTGGGAAGGCGTCCGCGCAGTCCTCTGTACCCTGAAAGAAAACCAACTAATTGCCAAACCATCCAAATGTGAGTTCACCTCAACTGAGCTCCCCTTCATTGGGCATATCATTAGCAAGGATGGTATCAAACCTGATCCAGACAAAATACACACTATAACAAAGATGCCAGCCCCAAGGAACAAGAGCAAGCTTCACACTTTTCTTGGAATGGTAGTGTATGTACGCAGGTTCATCCCTGGATGGGGTGCCCTAACAGCTCCCTTATCAACCATCACTGGGAAAACAACCAAGTTTGTCTGGACACTGTTACAAGATCAACATTTCTTCCAGCTGAAAGAGCGCATGGTTACCGCCCCCATCCTGCAATACCCAAACTGCAAGGGTATCTATGAGCTAGAAACTAACGCCTCTGATTATGCCATAGGGGGAGTCCTCCGTATCCAAACGGCCCAGAAAGACTTCCTCCCCGTGGCATATGAATCAAGAAAGCTATCAGACAGCAAATAAAGATACCATATACACAATAAGGAGTTGGTTGCCATCATACACTGCCTCATGAAATGGCAATGTTATCTAGAAGGAGCCCAGACATTCAAAGTACTCACTGACCATAAGTTGTTGATATTCTTCAAAACACAACAATACCTGTCAAGAAGACAAGCCAAATGTATGAGTCTCATACAGAGATACCTCATGCAAAATGAATACAAGCCAGGCAGAGGGATGCTTACTGCAGACGCCCTATCAAGGCTATACAATAAACACATCCTCCGCACTGATGGCAATCCTGACTGGCCCATGTTAATCATGGGGAATCTCCAGGAAGAGTTCCCACCTGGCACACCAATGGACATCCAAGAGAAAGTCCTCAAGAACAAACATCTGTTCAAAAACGTATATGGTACCCTCCACTGAATCCTTCCAAATGGTGACACTGTACCCTACGCCCTGTCAACACAAAAGATTGACATTATCCTCTGTTATCACAGAGACTTGGGACACACCTGTAGAAGAAACTTGCATGAATATCTCAAGACCTGCTACTGGTGGCCCAACATGCTAGATGATATCAGAGAAGTACTGGAACAATGTGAGGTCTGTGAAAAGTACACCTAAACCAAAGCTCCACCCAAGTCAGTAGTACCTGTATCCATCACACAACCCTTCAAGGTATGGTTGTTAGATATTGTGGGACCTATGCCTGATGAAAGCAAAGCAAGAAGTACATCATCACAGCCATTGACTATTCAGCCAGATGGCCTGTAGCACAAGCCACAAAAGAACACAAGGGCAATGACGTGAGACAATTCATTGGCAAGGAGATCATAGCTAAGTTTGGAAAGCCTGGCCTCTTAATCACAGATAGAGGCACTGAACTCAAAGCTATTGACACCAACATCTATTTTTCCAAAAATGGAATAAAACACGTCACAGCCAGCCCTTATCACCCACAAGCAAATGGACGCGTAGAACAACTAAACAGCTCTCTAGTGGAAGCCCTCAGTAAGTTATCTGCCAACAATCCAAAAGCCTGGGTTGACATGTTATCAACTGCCCTTATGGTCTGCAGGACACAAGTCAACCATAATACAGGCAAAAGCCCTTATGAACTTTTCTATGGTCAAAAACCCTCACTTTTTAGTACAACCACAGGATCATGACTGCCACTTCCAAAGAAGATACCAGACAGCAATGATCCAAAAGTACTAAAAGCCAGAAAGGACCAAGAGACAATGGAACAACAAAGGGTTCAGCGGGAAGCAATCCCACTGCAACAAGAGAGGTTCCAAGTCAGAGACAAGATCTGGGTTGTCAATCACAACCAACACAAATTAGACCCAGGATTACGCAGACCAGGCATTGTCATGGAAGTCAAGCCCAACAACGCCTACCTTGTCAAAGGTATTGGTGCTCAAACAGAACTCAAACATATGCACTACAATTGACTCTGCCTATGAAATGCAAGCACTGCATAACATAAATCACAACTACCTGTTTTCAATACTAAACTGGATCAATACCAGTCTCAAATCCCTAACACTTTCAAGTAAATCCCTAAGGCTCCACCTTCCAGCACCTCAGGGGTTAGATACTGCATCATCTACAATTACTTCCTCTTAGGTAAGTAAGTCTCTGAGTTATTCCCCAATTAAGAATTAAGTTGGTGACACTCTTATCAGCCACCCATCTTATAAGGGGATCAAACATTTTGAGTCCTTGTTGAAACAGCAGGATCAACCTGCCAGCAAGGTTCCAACTAAGCGGGTTTGTGACCTTCAATCTGACTTCCCTGTGATCACATCCCAAACAAGGAAGTTGACTCAAATTCCCAAAAACAACAACATGAACAAATGATAATCCTATCTGGTGGATGACTCAATTTGGTACCTGACCCTTTATCAGGAACAAGTCACCCCCCTTCACCATCCAACTGAATGATCTACCTAATCATGTTCCTCTTATGATTCACAACAACTATATAATTCATATCTCCAAATAAAGATAATTATCTAGTTTCCAATATTTCCCCCTTTTTGTAACTCTGCTGAAACAGCACAGTTATGACATCCTAAATGGAAAATTACCTGAACAAGCCTCATGAGTAACATGACGTACATGGATAGCATGTGGCTTCTTATGATACTATATAATAATCTAAACTTATATCAATAAATTTACCTTATCTTCTTATTTTTCTCCTTTATTTTTGTTTATATAATTCTCAGAACTATATACTCAACAAGTGAAAAGCATAGAGGCAATAAGATCATAATCATGCATAATTTATCTGATTGAAAGCTATAAAAATATTATAAGGTTTATAAAAAATCAATTAGAGAACTCAAGAAACTACCAAAAGACCTTGACTCACAATTGCTGAGATCAAGGTGGTTGATTGAAAAATCAAAGCCAAAGTCAAGAAGGATGTTTTATCTGAAGAGAAAATCAACAACACCAAGACCCTCATGGCCAAAATTCCTGATACATTGAAGAAGACAAATGAACATCTTTTCAACGTTCAGAAAACTGTAGTTGAGGGAATAGAGTTAAATTATATACTCTTTCTGGCTGTCTATCTAGGTAGCTGACCCTGGGATGTATGAACATCTCAAAACGCCAAGTGGGAACAAAAAAGACTCAGAGATTCCCACACAGATTTTTGCAACCAGAATGGCCCAGCCTGCAGAATTAGCTGGCACCAAGGCAGCCATAGAAGGTACACAAACAAAAATATTAGTAAAAAATCACAAATGCTTACCTTTTATTTTAAAAATCATTGATTACATTGTCATAAAGGTCCTTTTTATGTATGTCTCCACCACATTTTACACAAGTTATGAAATCCATGCGGGCTGGCAGCTGGCGCTAACTCCTCATGTGGTCTGAAAGCTGAAGGACATAATAATTGGGGTGTTCCCAATGACAAAATATTCCCTCTCTCATATAACACCTAAAGAAGACACAATATAATGGGTAGTAACATCATACAAGGATGCATAGCTGGCCCACTTAGACATGGTGGCCCTTGTTGGGGTTTACTGTATAAAAACCATTAATATTGTTTGGGACATTCTGGGGATTCTCCCATACCAGAACATACCAGATATCAAGCAGGCTCACAAGGCACTTGCTTCTACTTCCCAGTTAAGCACATACTATCTTACCTTTTTGAGAACTTTAGGGGGCATTATCAAGAAGCCAGACATAGGAAGAGGCATTAGGTGACTCAGGACAGGGTACCTCTAGCCAGTGGTAATGCCCACCATAGAATGGATGCTAAATTGATAATTTAGGATACAGATTGACCAAGTAAATACCAGGGCCTGGAGTTGGGAACCATAGAGTTCACCAATCCTGTCAAAGTAATATAGAGTACTCCAAACAGCTGGGTATACGTGGTCTTGGCAGTGGTGGTAGGTTTTGTTGGGCAGTTGGGTTGCAGGGTTAAGGGCAAAGTCATGGGAACAAAGTAGGCAGGCAGATAATTGTACTTGTCTTTGAACAATCTTGGCGTCCTTACATACCACTTTCCTTTGTACCCTATAGTTTTTTTATCTCTAGTCCTTTCCAAGGGGTTGGCAATTAGTATTTTCTCCAAGTTGAACTTAGAGTAGGCAGGGTTTGGAAGGTATTTGGTAAAATGCACAGGTCCAAAGGGGGCTCCAGGGGGACATTATAGTGCCAAAGGTGGGTTGGCAGGTTGATCTCTAGAAGGGGAAGTTGCCTGGTTGTCTACTTGGCTGGATTTGAGATGGAAGAGCACTAAAACTAAATGAGGTAGGGTTTGCTAAACCAAAGGTTCATAAACTTTATTATTGAGAATGACAATATGGTCATCCCCATACCGCTGGGGTTCTTATATCATGTGATTTTGCTTCTTTGCTTTTTGCCAACTTCAGGCCTGTAGACAATTTGCTGGAAGGGCATGAATCTTTGCTTAAGGTTTTGAGGGCGGCAGATCCTGGTTGTGCTGGCTCTGGGGAACAGAAGTGGTGATGCTTTGTTCTGCTGCTGCTGTTCACCATATCACCTGAGCCAGCCAATTGCAATACTCATTCTGGACTGGAGACTGGGGGAAGCTGGTGATCATTGGTGGGGCTAGTAGTAGGCCTTGTCTAAACTCTTTTAGACATGCTGTTTCCTCTGTGTAGTTCTGGGTCTTTAGTGGCACAAGGTTGATAGCAATATGATGATCATTTGGAGAATCACCCTTAAGAAGCTGGCGGGTTGTGGAGTAATTCAACAACTCAAGTTTGTGACTCAACAAGTTGGTGGGTCCCTGTCCATCCTGGGTGGCTTGATTTGCCTTTGGAGAGCCAGGATTTTATTCTGGAATTTTCACTGTAGATATTAAACTTTCAGTCTTGGCCGCTGGCAGACCGACGGGTTCTTGTCCCTCCTGATTGGGGCAAGGCATCTCCTGAAAATCAAGGTTTGGCTCAACTGGCAGTCTGGCAGGTCCCTGTCTACTCTGGTTGGTGCAAGGCATTTTCTGAGGGCCAGGGTTTAATTCCTGGGCTTTCAATACAAGAATTGAAATGTCATTCATGACAGGCAGTGTCGAAATTGTCTGTTGTCAATGCAACAGCTTCAAAGAAGACTAAGATTCTCTCAGATGAATTTGGTATGACTTGGTTTGAGGAAAAGACAGAAATATCCTCAGCAATAAATACATTGTTATCAAATATAAAACATAAGAAAAATATTAGTGTGGTTTACAATAAACTATGCAAGTTTAAAGAGGCCCTTTCTTAACAAAGGCTCAATCTTGGGATTTACTTCTGATATTTGTTCTACTTTGGGATGGGTGCAGATGTAGAAGGCCTTGACAGAATTTCATTCAGTATTGACAAGGCCATGGTTTCATGGACGGCAAGAAGGTTGACCCTGGTTATAAATAAGTAGAATGTGTTTCAGGAAGCAGTCCTGGCAGGAATTTATGGTTTTGCTTTCCTGCCTGAGAAGCTGCTCTTCCAGTCTCACCTAAAAATAGTCACATTTATAATCAGTTATTAGTATTTTAATCAAATTTTATTCATGGTATACACTATGGTAATGGAGGCTGTGTGTAACCTCCTTCACCAGGTGGTGATATACAGGCACGCCCACTATTGACAGAAACAATAATCACCCTCCCCAATATAATCTAGTTTTATTTTTTATTCTTTATTTTTTAAATATAATTCAGTATTTTAATCAAATTAAAGTAAAAGTTATATTACAAAAAAATATATAAATATATAGTATATTTATATATTATAAGAAATTCTATTGATCAGATAAATGCTATCTTATATAATATAATAACATTATATAATAATTATTATACTACTTTTATGGTTATTTTTGATGGGAGAATTAGGTAAAAATCTATATTACTTCAGGGTTGAGTGCTTGAATATCCACCACAGTTCAAAATAAATAAGTTTAAAATAAAATTAAAAAATCCAATTGTATGCCAATGTTGGGAAATTATTTTAGACTATTCAATTGACAGCTTTAAGTATAAAATGAACATAAATAAATTTAAACCAAATAAACATAAAAATAATGGCAAAAAATAAAACATATAAACTACTAATAATATGAGGAATAGAAAAAAGAATTTTATTTTATTGGCTGGTTGTCAAGGCACATAGGAATATATGATTTAGAATGTGCTTAAAACTTATCCACAGTCTCAGCAGGAAGGGTGTGGACCCCAACCTTCAGCAGATCAAACAAGGCCTCTGGATCAGTTGAGATCCCTTGTTTGACACCTTTCTTGATCCACCCAAAGGCTTCCTTGATTGGGTTTATGAATGGTGAATAGGCAGTAAAAAATAAAAGGTGCATGTCAGGCCCAGGATGGACCAGACAAAACCCTATGTTGTATAGGTTTAATGCCTGCAATTGAGCAATTACATGACCTATCAATTGTGTTGCCAATCATATTAATTGACCTTAATAAAACTTTAATGCCAAATAGGGAATCAAACCCTGGTAAAAACCAAACCTGGGAAAATTGGAAATTGTTCCAACGCCAAGCAAAAAGAATTTTAATTGGACCACACCCTCTGAAATCAAGTAATTGGGACTTGGGTTGCCAAATGACCCTAAAATCCCCTACCAGCTTCACCAGGGCAAAAATAGTGAATTGGTTCTCTTAACTGACAAATCAGGGCCTGTCAATGGGTCTTAAGCTCAAAAATAACTCGTTGAAAGCCAATAAAAAGTTGCCAGTAAGTCCAATTTCAGATTATCAGCAGGATATAGCTGGGAACACTGACATCCCCTTTCCTTGTTAACATCTTCACTTAATAAACTTTTGTTGGTTAATGCACACTGTGCATTTTTACTTTGCAGGGGTTTATTACATTATAAAAAAAATTATACTACTGGTGCTATCAAATAGAGAGTACCTCTAGCACCAACGCCAGCGCTGGGAAACAGAGCAACTTCTTGCTGCCTCCAACCAACCAATGTCAGTCTTCATTTCATCTCCTAGAGTGCTGGATCAGTAGATAGTTCCTGCTCCTACACCCCTCCTCTCCTTTCCTGGTGTCCATATGATCTGCCAACATGTCCAGTTAAGCCAGACCATGAGCACTGCTGCAGGAGAACTTCTCTTGTTCCTTCTGTCCTGTCATATGAATACAGCAAGCTTGGGTTTGCCTACCTGACCATGCTGGGGCTTGCTGAGCAAGTAATTCTCCACATGAGATTGTGGGGTCCTTGGGCCACAGCTACCAATTATGTGATGAAGATGACCCCCATGATCTACTGGGCCTTCCAGGCTTGACCCTTCCCCTTGACCAAAGGTTCCCCTGGAAGCAACCCAGGCCATGACAGTGCATATACAATGTGGCCAATTTCTGTGAGCTAATTGACATACCTGTCTTGATTGTTGAAAACTCCTCAACAATATCTGCCACCTTGTGGAGCCCAACAGCATTCAATACAATGGTATTTGTGAACCCTGAGCTAGTGCAACTGGGGTGCTACAGGGAAAATAAAATAAAAGTGATTAAGGTCTGGCTATTATGGGATCCTTTGATCATTTGATAAATCTCAATCTCTTTTGGACCAAGGAGAACCACAAGAACAGGCTGTGGCAAAGACTGACGTACACCATGGTACTCTGTCTTTAGTACCTCTGGGGACATACCCATATGAATTAAGCATAGATAATTCAAACATTGATGTGACAATATAATAGAATTGGACTGTCTCTTTGTTATTCAGAGCAGTGTACGCCTCTACGTATTTTTGCTAGGTCTTAATATAAGCAGGGCTGTTACATTTATAGTGAGACACCCCAAATTTTCTTCATGAAAAATGCAGCCCCCTGTCCACACAGTATAAAAAGAAAATTGAAGCATCAATTCCAATAGTACACTTGACTATAGACTGTATATTTTCCAGCTTGATATGACAGTCTTAGTTAATCCACTGACAGATGGCTCATATGTGCTCTTTGGTGATCAGGGTTGATAGATTCTTGGGTTTCTCTATTTAGAGAGTTTGACTGGTGTTGAGAAATCAATTAAATGTTTTACTGGCGTATTTGGGATACACACCAACAATACCTACAGCCTTCTTGGGGTCACCAGTTTCTTGTATCAGCTTGACAAGGATAATATTCTTTATGTCAGGGTCAGCCTTCTGAATTGCTTTTTTGGGTACAGTTGAATCAGTATACTAAACAGTGACTAGCATGCAAGGCATAGGCACCTTTTTGTAGAAGGCCACAACCTTCTTTAACACCTGCTGCCCCTCTACAGTTCTATAAAACTCAGGCTATTTGTCATTTTATTGGTCACCATTGCTTAAATAATGCTAATAGCTAGTGTCAAGCACTGGCTGAACCTTTTCTATACTGGCTGTTGGTACTGACTCCTAGCAGTAAACAGGGTCAAATACAAAAGAATTAGGCCTAATTTCCTGTTGTTTACTGCTTTAAATGTGACATCCTTTATATACTTTCTGGATGACTTGAACACCCTTGTATTTATGCTCTTTGCCCTTCTGACCTGTGAAGCTTGAACTGGTTATTGTGTCTGTTCAACCTCAACAGTATACATTTCTATCTTGTCTCCTTCCTGAGTTGGTACTTTTTCTGTACTCAAACAGCTTTCTGACCTGCAGAGACGTCCTCAGCCACAGTGTGCACTAGCTGCATTGTTGTTGTGTTCCTTCTATTTTACTGCAGTATAAAATTCTAAATCAAGCTAAATTAGATTTCTGCTCTATCTTCAAAGTTTTTTATCTGAATATAGGGATTAGATTCAAACACACACCATTTAAATACCCATTTATAGGTTGTTGTGTTTTGGGCCTTAAAGACATCTTGGGGATTAACATATGTGTTGCTAGCTTATGAGAGTATGGTTGTAGGCCTATACACAGATTAATTCAAGTCTCATAGACTCTGAAGTCTTTACCTTTAAATCTAAGGTAACAACTAAGTAGAGGTAAAAGCAAGTAGGTAAAAGTGTATCTTTTATTGTATAAAAAAGGGAAGTTATATACTATGAGGGATGCACAATGGCTGCAGAGGTGTTATTAGCACCTGCATCATTGATTGGAATATTACATAATCTTCTAGAATTCATCAGGCTCTTGGAGCCGCGTTTCTGCCTTTTAGGGTTGATCTGGATGATCCATTGGGAAAGATTAAGTACACATTACTCCAGAGTGGGCTGCAGTTTCAGCTATTCATTAGGGCAATGGATATTAATTCCTGAACCCAATCCATCAGGATGTAATAGGTTGGCTAAAACACCTTAGCATCCAAGTTACAATTGGGAATGAAAATCTGTTAGATCTGGCCGATTTGAGTGTGCAGCTAGAATAGCCTTGGCCATCAGGATTAATTCCATTGATAGTCTTAACCATTCTAATATGCAACCTAATTTACAACATAGGGGTTTATATATTATTTAGTCATTTTTGATTGTGCACAATCCACTTTAGAATCACTAAATTAATTTCCAATCATTTTCACTTTATTTTATGCCTTATTTAAACACTCAGAACAACTTTTTTATAATTTAGGTTTTAGATACTGTGTCTTATTTCAGATAGCTAAGTATAATTCTTGTTTGCATCTTATTTCACACAAAAATGGGTATTATTGTTTACTTGTTGAGTTATATAGTGTTTTTTTGTATTGAGCTTTAATTTACTGCGCCTGAGTGTATTTTGTCACCTATTTACATAGTAATTATATGTACACCAAACAATGACTCAAACCATTTTTGTGATTCTATTTATTTTATATTTTATTTTGGATTACTCTGCTTTTTGTTTGGTTTTTTGTTACTGTGCTGAGCCATTTTGTCTATTGACACCCACAATCCCTGTTAACAGAGTGTATATTTTACACTGATTCTTAGAGTTTGCTTAAATCTGAGTTCATTTTGTTTAAATCTTAGTTATTTCTGCTTGGAGCCAAAGCTTTAAAAACTACTGTATCATGAATATTTTACACTTGTTAATTTCTACTACAACAGCCAAGGACTTCTTAATTATATATTAAATTCATTAGAGTACCACTTTTTAAGACTTTTACACTTGATTGGGTAATGAAAGGTGGGGAGGATGAGGATTATCACATAGACTTGCCCATGAAAGATTATTATATCCTGCTTTTAGGAAAAAGAAGGGCTCCTACAGAGCTTAAACCTGTGGTCTTCTACTTCCTGCAGAAGATTTGTCACCATTTTTTAACACTAAAATCTTTTTTAATTAGTGGGGGAGGGAGATATTCTAAGGCTTGTCTAGTATAACCATGCTTCTTTAAACACCACTTTTGGACTCTAATAAAATAGAGCTCTTCAAAAAACTAAGGATTGTCTATTGCTAACTATGTATTACTCCACAGGAAAAAACATTTCTTCCTATATTAAGGCCAGAGGCAGGTCTGTGAGCATCTCCTCATATTGAGACTATATGACAGCTGATCTAAACAATGCTAATATATGTTCCACATTCCAGAAGCTCTGTATGTTGTGTCAAGTTATCAGGAATCAATATACCAAACTCATTTATTCTGATGATAAAATGTAGCATTGTTTTCTTCTTTTTATAGCCAGTCTATGGTGCATATTTTGGTCTGATACATTAACCATTCTCTTATTTCTATGTAGATTTGATGTAAGGCCAGATTAAAGTTTAGAGATCAGAGTAATTTAGGGCTCTTCCCACTGTGATATAATAAAAAAAAGTCTCTGAGGATTTTCTTGATCTTGCCCTTCACTGCCTTTAAGGCTTTTTTAAGAAAATTTCATTGGTCTAAAACTTAAAATATTGATGGGAGATTTTCAGGATTGAAAATTCACCATCTCTGGAAAACCAGGCACAGGAACAATATTCAAGCCCCGAACTTAAACACTTGAAGAGTGTCAGCCCCAAGGACTGAGGGGCCGCCCACTCACCCGCATTTTTCTGGGATTGAGCCCCCTTGAGCTGAAGCTCAGGCTAAGTCCTGAAGCAAGAATACCAACATGGACTTGAGAGTAGTGGCGCCCAAAGAGGGACTTCTTGAATTGCCTAATGGAGTCAAGGAAAGTCCCTCTGTAAACTTCATGAACTTGAAGTCCTCACAGGTAGCCAATCAAGTTCAGCTACTAGAGGATAACATAAGCTTAAGGCCTGCTTCCATGACCCAAGCTCAAGAACAGAAGACTCAAGCAACCTTCTATGAGCTCTCCACCAATGAGAAGTCCCCTAGTAGTGATGCCATTTTGCCGCTCTCAACCCCAGGTGTCCTGGCCTCCCAACCAAAGATTTTCTGACCAGATGGGGATCCATATATGGAAAATGTGAAGTTTGGCAGTGGGGTGCTATACAAGCCTATAGACCCCGCGCTAATACTGTATTGCCATTTTCAAATAAAGGTTATGTCATACTGGCTTTCACAGCTAATGCCTTATTTTACATTTGCCATCTATCAATTCAGAACTAGACCATCCGCCCTCCTGCCTGCAGATTTCTGTCCACCAGGTGTTTTTTTTGGCCCTGTTCATTTCACGGAGTATCCATTAAAGCCTGAGTATAAGGACTATACCCTGGAAAAAAATTCTTGAACTATATCTCTTGTCCCACATAAAATCTACAGTTAGATACAACCAACAAGGTCCCTGGATCCTATCAGAACCCAAATTGTTTAAAGGCAAGTTCAACTTCTTGCCTGCCTACCAACTTGATATGGAGCCTCCTGTGACCCCCAAGCCAATGCCTGCATCCTCACCTGACCTTCCAACTGACCACACAAGCAAGTTTCTTGGGATTGTGTACATTACCTTCACTGGGGTGATTGACACTATAATCCCAGCTGCCGGCCCATGGTCCTGGGTGGGAAAATTAATGTCCTACCTTATTAAGTCAGTGTCAATCTTGTGATGGTCTCTGCCTTAAAAACCTATGGTATGTGTGTTCCCAGAAAACAACAGGCTGGCCGCCCAAGGTTGGATCCCTGACAGAGATGGCTGTTACAGGCTCTGAGAATATTACACATTCTTTATTGGGGTACTATATCTACTATGTGTGACTGACTTTTAACTCTATTAACCACTTGACATGTATTTGCACATGTCTTAATAAGAAATTTTTTATTTTTTTAAGCAAGGGTTATATCTTTTGAACTTGTCTAAATATTTCTTACTTTCTTAATCTAGTCCTCTAAAAGTCAATAAAAGTCAGAGTGAGGCTTACATTGACTAACCATTACATAATTAGATGGACTTACTCTTATCTTTTTAAGAGGAAAAGATTGCTTTAAATTTGCTATAATGCAGGAGAGATATCATCCTTCTTTATTTGTGACTCATTGAGTTAATTTTATGGTGCTGGTTGGAGGCTTTCTTGGAATATCAGGATGTTCAAGATATGGTTTAGATACCTTAAATTATTCTCCCCATAGGGCTCTTTGATGCTCTTTTCATAACTGAGGGGTATTCTTGGAGCTTCTGTTGCAATAAGCTCAATTCCTTGCTTGCCAACATATCTCACACCACACAAGGGGCACTCAATGAGACGCCCCATTATGGATCTATTATCATCATCACTCCTGGTTTAAATGTCAAATAACAGTTCAATTTTCCCTTATAAAAAGAAGAGCTAATTTAAAATGTAGGTATATCAATAAATTATTTGTAGCACAGACAACCCTTATTTCTATCACTGCCACTGGGCCACCCATTTTAACACAATAGCTGTTCATCATGGTATGATAATTCCTCATTATTCCCCAATAAAAACATTTTTTTCAAATTCTCTTTTCTATCCTCCTCTTAAACTGTTTTCTGCTCCAAATACAAATATAAATACAGAGATAAAAACTAGTTCAGTTTGAACACTTCTGATGAGTGGTTTATCATAAAAAAATTATAAAGAGAGTTGATGTAAATTTGAGCAGTATTTTTTGTTAGTTTTTTACAGTTGATAGCTATTTCATGTTCTGGGATTCTTTTTTAGATATCAATACACCTTAGGAAGGATTTTCCTATAGTTATCTTACTTGGTCTCCCATGGATATAAAGCCTGAACAGGGAATCCAGAGTGATTTATGCTGCCTTATAGGATCCTCATATAAGTGTGTAAGTAATACATGTGTTGCAACATCTTTGATTACTCCCTCTTGGGGAATTAAGCCCCAAGTAGTTCACTAAATGAGTCACCAAATGGATCACCAACTAATCATTAGGCTGGTGGCACTGTTTAATATTTGATCATCTATTATGGGGATCAAACATTTGAGCCCTAAGAGAAACACTACTTGGACAAACCTCATGACTTAAGAGGAACCTTACTCAGATAAGCCCCATGACTTCAATGACGTACATGGACAGTATGTGGCTTTCCATGATACTATATATTATCATATATTCATATCCAATAAAGTATCATTATCTTCTTAATTTTCCACTTTATCTTGTTTGTTATACATCTCAGAAGTATATAATTGACATATGCAACTTTTTTTCAAAATCATTGAAGAAAAAAGTATATGGGCCACATACCAGAGCTTAAAGAAGATGAAGATGTTGATGGCCTGTACTTTAGAGATTGAATTGAGGTTATGTATACACTTTTCATTTTTCCAACATATCTTACAGAAGAAAATATTGTTGTGATTGTAATGACAGCCATTGTTACTACTGATTACTATTGCTTCTCAATTGCCTTAGTCTTGATGAGTGATTTTGTTCCTGGTTGCAACATAAAAAGAATATTTGATTACCTATTATTAGCTAAAAATTGACATGATCTAAAGCTGCAAACAATCCAGTATTTTACTTGACATCAGCTAGATCATAGTAATAATTGTGTGATTTTTCCTTCTCTTTCCTCATGAAACTTCTGGATTGCTTAAAGGAAACAATCTTATTCAACCAACAAACCCCTTTTGTTAGTTGTGTGATTTTTATACCTGCTTTGCCCATCCTCTTACATCTTGCTTATATAAAGCAATTATTTTCCAATAAAGACTTAATCCCTAATTTATTATATCTAACTTATACATTTGCAATTACATTACCAAGCCTTTTATTTACAGAACAACCATTTTTTGTTTAAATAAATTATTTAAAAGTATTCATTTATATTAATTGTATCCTCTTACTTTAAACTTAAAGTAAAGTGTAAAAAATTACATTGCCTGAACTTCTATGGCATGGCTAGTGAAAAGAATTACAAGGTGGCAGAAGGGAGGTTTCTCTTCAAGTAGTGCCATTTATGGATAATTACAAAGCCAGGGTTGCCTATTTTTATACCTATAGTGTTTCTATATTGGTCTTGAACTTAGATATTTCTTAATAGAGTAACAGGATTTTTTTAAACTTTCTGACATCATGTCTATCACTTAGCCCATAAACTGTATTATCTGAAAAATCCAGAGATTTAATATCCACTAGATAGAGTGGTTCAGGCCTTTGGGTTTTTCTGTGCTGCCTTCAGGAACATATTGGCAGAAAATTTAAAAATTATGGCAGATATAAGATCACCTTGATATAGCTCTTTGTTGAGAATTTTCCTAGTGATGATGTTTGAATGATGATGCTTGAGAGCTCTTTTGAATCAAATGGTGCTGGTTTTCTCAAATTTGGATTTAATTTCCTTCACTATTTAGATGATGCAAATTGATACCATTCTTTATTTATCTATTCTCCCAGTTGCATTTTTCACTCACTTCATTACCTTTTTTGATAGATGTTCTGATACATGTATTACTTGTGTTCTGATGATTTATTTGCCACATGAATATCTATATAATCTAGTGACATTCCTGAATAAAAAAATTACATCCTGTTTATTTTCTCCCTTCCCCTTTATCACATGGTGATTGATTATAAACTAGTCATCACTGGAAAAGTTGAACTGGCTATCTATTAGGCTTTGGAAAAACACATCTAATAGTACTCTTGCACAGATGGTAGATAGTACTGATGATTGAATAATCAATACCTTGTGGAAGACCCATTAATCTATCTCTGAGATTCAGCAGAAAATGAACACAAAAAGATAGTAACACCCTCTGAGCCATAGTGGATTTAGCATAATCATGGTGCAGTACAATATCCAAATCCCTATATAACCCTTCTCTTAATTTACAAATAAATAATTGATTATTACATTATATGAGTTTATTACACACAATAAGTAGTTAACCTTAATTTCTAGCTTAGACTTCAGTAATTAATTATATGCTGTGATAACAAGCTAAGCAATTATACAATCAACTCTACGCTAATTACAGCACATTTCCTTTTTTGGAAAAAACTAAATAGTTTCTTTTATTTTCTTTTATCTTAAAAAACTTAGGGTAATTTACCCATGGTGCTTTTTTATAACTAATTGTAGCTTCTGTCTGTTCATGATTTTCTCATGCTGCAGTTTTATTCTATCTTTCCCACCAGGAACAAGTTCAACATGAACTCTTGATAAAACTTAAACTTAAAGTCATTTCATGATTGAAAATCACTTGAGCCTGGAGGTTCATAAACAGAGTCTGAATCCAGGCTATCAACTTTTCTGATATACCTCCAGACTTTATCAAGAATAGAAGATATGGCCAAATTACACAATTGTTGAAAATGTTGGGTCAACCCCCCAGAAATCTTTGCACAAAAGACCCATTGGCCCTCAAGTCAACTATACTGGCACCTTTAGCCAAAAGTAGAAGTCAACTTGATTTTCCAAATAGAGATACTCAATCCAAAAATAATCCAAAACACAAGGGAAAACTTTATTTAGCGCTTATCTCATTAGTAGGATCAAGCCACCTCCTATTCATCCAAATGATTTATCAGTGGGAACACTGTTCCTCCTAAAGAATTCACTTAAACTATATAATCTCACATATCACAATAAAGACATTATCTAGTTTCTAAATACTTTTCTCCTTGAAAATCTTCTAATACAGAACAGTTACAATAATAGGATATTAAAGAAAATTTATACCCTGATTTTATACTCTTGAAGACCCATTTTTCAACTTTCTACAGGCTGATATAGAATTATTCTGGGACACTGCCTATCAGAAGGTCTTTTATGAACTCAAGTAAACCCTCAAGTGTGTTCCTGTACTTACTTATTTCAGATTTAGTAAGCCTTTATTGGTACACACTGATAGTAGTCTCACTGCCATAGGTGTTTTTCTTTCCTAGATTAACAAAAATGGTCTTGAACACCATCATTGTTTGATGCTCCAGGTCACTGAATATCCATGAGTGTAACTACACTATAAAATAGAGGGAAATTTGGCTGTGATTCACTCTAATAAATTTTAGAGTATACTTGCATGATCTAAACTTTACTGCAGTGAATGATCATGCCTTCTTTAATGGCTCAAGACCTTGAATTAAAGCTTGTTTGCTGGGCTATTAAATCAAAGCCTTTTTGTTGTAACTGTGCTGTTTTAGCAGAGTTACACAGGGAAAAATATTTAGAAGATAGATGATAATCTTTATTGGGAGATAGTGATTATATAGTTCATGTGAATCATGGATAACAGGAACAAGTTTGTGGTGACCACACAGCTAGATGGTGAAGGGGGTGGCTTGATATTAGTAATGAGTCAAGCGCCAAAACAAGGGATCCACCATAGAGGACCATCATCTGTTCATGTTGTTGGATTTGGTAATTCAAGTTTACTTCCTAGTCTGGCTTTGAGTGACTGGATAATCAGATTGCGGGTCACAAACCCGCTTGGTTGGAACCTTGCTGGTGGGTTGAGCCTGCGGTTTTGACACCACCACCCCCAACTGAAGGTCAGCCTCCTCTGGGGGCAGGTTGTCAGGAAGGCTGTCAGGAGCCCGGGTGCCATATTAAACTAGTTGTTGTTCTGTAGCTGGTAGGGCGGTCTCTCATTGTTTCTGTCTTGCTTTGCAGGGTTTTAGGCAATCATGGTGTAGGATTTTGTCTTGTTTACGTTTGCCAAGCCCTTGCACAAGGTAAGTGTTATTGTTGTTTACCTGTAGACTGATTGCTGGCCCCACCTTTTAAGGTTTTAACTTGCTCTTGTCAACATTCATGACCCATACTTTGTCCCCAACTTCATGTCTATTGAGGATGGGGACAAATGTCTTTTGCAGATTTTCATTCTCTTTGGCTGTAAGCTTTTAATTAGCCTCCATTACTTGAGGGTCTGAGCAAGGGGGGACTTCACTTGAACTTTCCAGTTTGGGTCCTGTCAATTCTTGAATGATATTGGGCTGTGTGCTGTATACCAGTTCAAACAGGCTTTTTCCAGTGGATCTGTTCACTTGGGTTTGACACACAAGTAATGAAGTCTGTAGCTGCTTATGCCAGTCTTCAGGTCTCCCAGTGGTGAGTTTGGCTAAGGCTTGCACAAAGCTACCATTAAGCCGCTCTACTTGTTCATTGGCCTGTGGGTGGTATGGTGTTGTTACGGTGTGTTTGACCCCATTCTTGGTGAGGTATATCTTGGTGTTTTTGGAGGTCAACTCTTTGCTTCCATTGGTTATCAGGAGTTCTGGCTTTCCAAACTTGCTGATTATTTCTTTGCTAATAAATTGTCAAACATCATTGCCAGTGTGTGCCTTTACTGCTTGGGCTACTGGACATCTTGTTGCAAAGTCAATGGTGGTGATGATGTATTTCTTGTCATTGTGTGTCCCTGGCATAGGGCCAACAATGTCAAGAGCCCATACTTTGAAAGGTAGTTGTGTGCGGATGGGAATTACTGACTTTGGCGGGGTTTTGCTTTTGGCAAACTTTTTGTACACCTCACATTGGTCTAGAACTTCCTGGACATTGCGGTATAAGGTTGACCACCAGGCTTTATGTTTTAGTAACTCATATAGGTTTCTGCTCTTGGTATGTCCAAGGTTTCTGTGATAGCAAAGAATAGTGTCAACTTGCTGATGTGTGGGGATGTAGGGAATGGTTGTCCCATCAGTCATTTTTCTGTGAAGAGTCCCATATACGTCAGCAAAGAGATGCTCATTTTTGATGACTTTTTCTTTGGTTATATTGGTGTTGCCAGGGGGAACCCTTTGTCTTTTGTTCATAACACCAGGAGAGACCAGTCTGGGTTAAGCCCATTCTCTCCTCTTGAAACACAGACATACAGACAGACAGGGCGTCTTCCATGGCAAGCTTGGCTCCAGGCTTGTACTGGATGAGCATGCTAAATCTCTCCAATAGTTCCATCCACCGCGCTTGGCAGAGTGACAGATTTGCTTGAGTCTTAAAATAGATGAGTGACTTGTGATCAGTTAATGCTGTGAATTCTTCCTGGCGTTCTAGGTAGCAACGCCATTTGACTAGGCAGTGCACAATAGCCAGCAGTTCCTTGTGGTTAGGGTATTGACACTTTCCATCTGTCAACTTCTGCAATTTGTTGGCTACGGGCAGGAAATTGCTGTCACTATTTTAATTTGTAGTACTCCCCCAATGGATGCATCTGAGGCGTTGGTTTCTATCTGGTATTCCCTGTCACATTTGGGGTATTGCAGGATGGGAGCTGTTGTGAGCTTCTCTTTGAGGCGTCTAAAACAGAGGTCACATTGGGGGGTCCACACAAACTTAGACTTGGCGCCAGTTATGGCAGATAAGGGGGCAGTCAAAATGCCACAGTCAGGTATGAAATGTTGTACATAGGCCACCATTCCCAAGAAGGTGTGGAGTTCTAACTTATCTTTGGGTGATGGCATCTTGAAGATGGCCTGTATCTTTTGACTGTTGGGTTTGATGCCGTCCTTTGAGATTATATGCCCCAGGAAGGGTAGTTGCTCACGGAAGAACTGGCACTTGGAAGGCTTGGCCAACAGTTTGTGTTGTGCCAAGGTTGCAAAGACTGCTTCCAGATCTTTGGGGTGCTGTTCCACCAAGAAGCTGTAGACAACAATGTTGTCTAGGTATACTAGGGCTTGTTTGCCTATGTGGGGTGCAAACACTTTGTTCATGAAGGTTACAAAGGTATACGGGGCATTGGTCATGCCAAAGTTGAGCACCACGCACTTGTAGGAGCTGTATTTAGTGCAGAAGGCCTTTTTGGAAATGTCTTCCTCCTTAATACAAATCTGATTGTAGCCTGCAGTTAGATCAATCTTGTAGAAGACAGTGGCTCCTCATAAAGGCATCAAAGAGGTTGTCAATCAGTGGTAGAGGGTAATAATTCTTAATGGTAACTTTGTTTAGGGCGCAGTAGTCTGTGACCAGGCGTAAGGTACCGTCTTTCTTAGCCAAAAAGAATACAGCGGCACCAAAGAGGGATTGTGAAGGGCAGATAAATCCTTTTTTCAATGCCTCCTTGAGGTAGGCGCATAAGGCGTTGTCTTCATTTGGGGTCAGCCTGTAGATAGGGCGCGCCTTGGGTACAGCCACCTTGAGTTGGATAGAGTGCTGAATATGCTTCTCAGGAGGCAGCCCAGGCAACACTTCCTTAAAGATTTCTGGGTGGTGGGCCACAATATTGCAGTCCTGAGGTGTGAAGGTATCCTGGTGGTCTTTGAAGTATATGATCTTGTACATGCAGGAGTCCCAGTCAATTGACTTTAAATCTTTCTTCTCATCCTGGGTCTCTGTGATGCGCACAAAGACGTGGTTGCAGAGCAGTTGGTCCACGGAGTCAGGGTAGATTTGTTGGTTGACACCTTCATGTTTGATGTTCAACACTGAGTTTGCCCAGTCTACGTGAGGATTGTTCTTCCGTAACCAGTCCAGTCCCAGTACAATGTCAAACTTAGGATAGTTGATGACAGGACCTTGGATGGTGGAGTGAAGGTTCTCAAACATGACAGAGAAGGGGGAAGTTTCCCTTGTTACGGCAATGTGGTGTTCATCAGCCAGGACCACATTTTTAATCTGCAAAGGATTAGTGGCTAGCTTTAACTTATCCACAAAGCTACTGTTGACTAAGGTTTGGTCTGCGCCTGAGTCCAAGAGTGCTGAGCCTGTGTAACTGCAAAAGCGGAAAGGATAGGACATCAATTTATTGGGATGTCTGGCAATGGTGTACAGTACTGGGTCTTCCAAGGGCACCTGGATCATTGGGCATTAATCCACGTCCTTGGGTTGGTATTCATTGTTGGGCAAGTCAGGAGTTGCGTGAGGAGAGCTTGACTTGCTTAGTGCTCTCCCCGGGCTTTTCCCTCACCTTGGTTGTCCTGTGTGGCGGTGACGCGGAAATGAGTACAGTTTGACTGGCCATTGTTTCCATTTCCATGTCCGTTAGAACCTGTGGGCTTGTGGTTGATGTTGCTCCTGTTTCCTCCAGGAGGTGGTCAAGAGGAGCGCCTGCTTGTATGGGAATCCTTGGGTCTTTCTTGTTTCCCAGTTTATGCCTTGTGCAGAGTGTTGGATGTATGTTCCCCTTTTTCTGCTTCATGGTATAGGCTTTGCAGGTTGGTCACCTGATCCAGGTTTACATGTCTCATCACATGCAACTTGAGAGTATTGTAATACATGAGGTGTGTGGCTGGGGTGTCAGAGGCCATATCATATGGTGTACAAAGGCGGAGTTCCTTGTAGGCGTAGGTGAGTTCTTTTACAGCACCTGTCTGGGTCAGGTTTTTTACTTGGCAAATGATCATGAGCGCTGTGTCCTTTAGCACAAATCTTGCCAGGAAGTCTTGCTTAAAGGTATCCCAGTTCTTGTCAGTGTGCTCTTCATGCCACTTGTTGCACCAGGTGCCAGTGTCATGGGTCAGGCAAATGGAAATCTCTGCAATCCAAAATTGCTGTGGGCATTCCATCTGAGCTAGCTTGCTCTGGGTGGACTGGATCCATGTGGCGGTGTTGTTGTTGTTGGCCCCAGCAAAAGATTCCAAGGCATTGCTTTGTAGTCTTTGGGTTACATAGGCGGGCATGGTGGTTTTGTCGGCTGGTTGCAGCATTGCTGATGGAGCTTGGAAGAAACCTTGTGCAGACATGGCGTTGAAGGCAGGTAGTGGGATCACAGTGTTTTGGTATAGGACAAAACCATCAGGTATTGCGGTACCAGGAGTGTACAGAGTCCAGTTGGGAAGGAGGCCAGACATAATTATGTCAAGGATTTGTTGGCTGCAGCGTGTTTGGGCAACAGGCGGAATTTTTCAAGATAAGGTAGGATGGAGAGCCTACCTGTGCTACCACTGTTGTAACTGTGCTGTTTTAGCAGAGTTACACAGGGAAAAATATTTAGAAGATAGATGATAATCATTATTGGGAGTTAGTGATTATATAGTTCATGTGAATCAATGGATAACAGGAACATGATTGGTGATCACACGGTTGGATGGAAGAAGGAGGTGACTTGATCCTGATAATGATTCAAGTGCCAAAACAAGTTATCCATTGTAAGGGTCATCATTTTTCATGTTATTAGATTTGGAAATTTGAGTTGACTTCCTAGTCTGGCTTCAAGTGACCAGATAATTGGATTGCAGGTCACAAACCTGCTTGGTTGGAACCTTGCTGGTGGGTTGAGCCTGCAGTTTCAACATTTGATTACAACTTTTTTCATTATTCTGATGCTTTTAGCCTTAATACAGAATGTCTGTTCAGACTGACATAGGTAGCTTTTATTGCTTATTAAATGTACAGTAAGCTATTGACTGGCCAATTTTTATGGGGGAAGAACCCACCAAAATTTGATCTGCCTTCAAGAAACTTTATATGAGCACAAAAGTTGATAATTATCACAAATGGCATTTTCTCCTCATTTAAAGCAAAGCATATATCAAAAATTGAGCACAGGACCCTGCAGTCTGTGGTCTGTCAGCCCTGAGGGCCAGGAGCCTGGCCACCAGTATTTTTTGGGATCAAATCAATAACTATTTAATTAGTAGTTCATAAAGCAAAGGAGTTTTAACAAAGTCTAAAGGAATATAGGCCAATTGTGTGCCATCTAAATTCCATGCCTATGCAGAAGCAGCCACTTTCCAAACAATGATTTTAGTTAAATCAAAATTAGAACCTGACAATGGCAGTCAGCAGACATTGTCTTCCAGTGTTGAGACTAACATTTATTTGGCCAGCCTGTCTGATTTTGGGAATAAGGTTTGTAAACAGGAATTTTTCTGTGTCTATTTTCTAGTACCAGCCAGGCATGATCTGTCTAAACCTGAAGCCTTCCTGATGCCCCAAGTTTCCCAGCACCAGGATACCCAAAGTCCAGATTCCTGCCCAAAGATAAAGCCTGGAGAGTTAGTATAAATTTCCTTTCAAGTTTGAATAAGATTATATTGTCATTCTGATAATAAAATTGTGATGAACCTTTGGTTTAACCAAATTTTACTTTAACTAGTCCTTGTATTCTATCCTCTTAACACTTTACCAGCAGATTTTTCTGCTCCAGCTTTGCCACCCACAGAACCTGCAGATCAACTGTCCACATTTTTCTGTCCACTTGGTTCTCTTTTGTCCCTGTAAATTTTACTAAATATCTTCTCAATCTGGCTTATTTAGAACTCAACCTTGAGATCATCCTTCTAGACAGCCCTTTTTCAGAACTATAATACCTGAACACATCAACTGTGAGGAATTATGTTATACTTTTTAACTGCAACTATTTAAGGATAAATACATTTATTTTCCCACATACTTAGTCCCAATGACCCCTCCCACTACCCCCAACCCAACTACCTGTAAGATTCTGCTACCCCTAATAGAACTACCTCTACTCAACTAATTGGAGTATTCTGCATTGCTCTCATTGGCTTAGTGAACTCCATGGTATCCTCTTCTGGAACTTGGTTAATTCTCACATGCTACATCTCTTATATTATCAAGTTAGTTCCAGTCTCATGATAGTTGTTTCCCTCTGAGCTAGCAGCCCAGCCAGTGCCTGCATATAAAAACCCATCTAACACCTGGATTTCTGAAAATAATTTTTAACTCTTTGAGAAGTCCAAATATTCCTGGATACTATACATTCTCTTTTGCTTGTGGATGGGCTCAGAAGTAATAGCACATAGAGCTTAAGGAAAAGCTGCAATCCATAAAAATCAGGCTCAACTTTGAATACACTGCTATTTGAGAATAAATATCTTAAGATATTGCTAAGACCCTCAAATTCTGTCTTAACTGCACTATTAAATGTACTAAGGCTACAAGGCTCTAACCCAACCTTATATTCTCTTTTTTGGCCTTTCACACTATTAAAATTGATATGGTTAGAATTCTACCTATCACCAAAGGTAATAACAGTTATATTTCTATAGCTGTTGACCAATCAATCAAATTAGCTGAAGCAAAAGCTGTTCCTAAACCATCCTCTTTCACCACTACTATGCTCATCCTGGAACAAAACTGTATCAGCATGGCTGTCCTTGTGTTGTGATCTGAGGCGCAGCACAGAGTCACAACAGGAAATCCTAACCTTAGGATTGAATTTGTACTAAGTCTTGGTTAGAATGGCAGGGAAGGCTATGTAATTACCTTGTGGTCCTGAATGAATCATATCTGCTAGATGTGGCTATAGAGACGCCAAATTATGTGGAGACACAAAGACAAAAATGTGAATAGAACTTAAGTTTTATTGGTGTATAAGAAATGTAATATATAGTGGTTTGCAATACCACAAAAAAATACCAGGACAGTAGGATCACTTGCCACAAGCATGAGTGGGGCAAGTGAGCTGTGCAGAATCAGGAAACTGAACAAATGTATTTCCCAATTTAGAGCCAGCCTCATTTCAAAGGGCAAAAGCAAAAGAAAGAGATTTGTTCTCAAAATAACCCAATGAAGGCAAAATCAAAACATGGTGAATAGCGGCATTCACAACACCTTGGATTCTTCTTAATGAAAATAAAACCAACTTTACCAGCTATATCATACCCAAATTGTGACTGTACTACAGTCACATTGGGCTGTGGTTTCACAAAGAGGTTGAATTGTGATGAATTTCATAGGTTGAAATTCAAAACAAAAGGATTGGCCTTGGAGAGACTTTCCAGCGTAGTAATGATATCCAGGAATCAATTAGGCTGTACTAATTGAGGGCTGTAATAAAAATCTGAACAATTCAGATTATAAGACTAGGTGTCTCAAACCGTCTAATTAACCATGGAGATTAACTGATACCCAGGAATCAATTAGGCTGTACTAATTGAGGGCCAAAATGAATAATCTGAGCAATTCAGATTATGAGACTAGGTGTCTCAAACTGTCTAATTAACCATGGAGGTTAATTGATACCCAGGAATCAATTAGGCTGTACTAATTGAGGGCCTTAATGAATAATATGAACAATTCAGATTATGAGACTAGGTGTCTCAAACTGTCTAATTAACAATGGAGGTTAATTGATACCCAGGAATCAATTAGGCTATACTAATTGAGGGGCGTACTGAATAATCTGAACAGTTCATATTATGAGACTAGGTGTCTTAAACTGATTGATTAACTGGGAAGGTTAATTAATTGATACCCTGGAATATGATTGATGAGGATTTAATTATAGGGCCAAAATGGACTTGACTGTATCAAGTGAAGACTTGTTGTCTTCAAACAAATTAATTAACTGGGAAGGTTAATTAATATATGCTTGGAATATAAATTAATGAGGATTCAATTATATTGTTTAATTGCCTTGATTGTGTCAAGAAGTTTGGTTAAGGTTAGCCAAAAGTAAACCCCCAAATTGTGGTTTAAAAGCGCTGTTTTGGCAAATTAATTAGGTTAAAAGCGCCGCCGCGCCGCCTAATGGATTTGCAAAGCGCCAAGGCGTTGCTATCAAATTTTTTCAGGCGCTGAGGTGCTGGGGCACTTCCTGGGAAAGTTCCTGGGCGCCCCAGTGGCGCCTGGTTTGAGTTTCAAAGTGTTTTAATGGGGTTTTAAGGCAAAAAACCATTAAATGCAAAAATAACTAAATGTAGACAATGTTGTCTATATATTCAGGATTGATCAGCTGGTTCCCAGTTGGAAAAAGGATAGCTTGGATCAGGAATATGTATAATCCACAGGGTTTTGGCGCCAGAAGTCCAGAATGCTTCAAGCCAAAGCAATACATTTCCACGGAAAGAATCAGGTGATTCTGGAATGTATTAGGGCACATTCTTATAGTTTAAAAGTGTGAAAATCTTTTTGGTAAAGATCTGGATTGGATGACGCTGTTATGTCATAAACCATGTGATAGAAATCCAGATGTGATTCTGTAACCAGAGGGGTTTTCAGCCAAATGTACACCAATTGGTATATAATGGAAACATGATAATAATTAATAAATGATGATACTTATGTGTGACAATGGTTGCTTTCCCCTCAATCTTTTTATGTTTGTGTTTTTGGCTTTTAACTGAAATAAGACTACCATGGAATGAAAGAGATGGTCTGCAGCTAAGACTATGGGAAGCAAAAAATGTGGAAGTGATCACCAGATGGCAACAAGTTTAACGCCAAGATTGCTTGCATGGAATCCAAGCTCATCAAAGCTTACATAAAGAATTCCACGTCAAACTGTAAAAGAGTCAGACCAGGATAATGAAAAGGCAAGCATGAATTCCCTGGATCTGTCACACAAATCAAACCTGATTATGGGTATCAGATACACCTTGTCTACTTAATATCATTTTCAGACCAGTGATATGGTTAAAAACATCAATAAAAGCCTGGTAAAGATCCTGAAAAAGCTCTCTCACTAGTATGAGTCAAAATGATATCCCTACAGTAGTTTTAAAAGCTATGGCAACAACCAAAAATACCTCAGATTTAAACAAAATGATTTCATATTTAAACAAAATCCATTTCTCAGGTTAAAATATACACTCCGTTAACAGGGTTTATTGGCGTTAATGGGCAAAATGAGTCAACACAGCAACAAAGGGTTCACACACAAAGCAAAACCATTCAAAATACAATCTGAAATACATTAATTCACAAGCAAAATGGTGTGAGTTGACTTTCAGTGTACATATGTTTACTATGTGAATTGGTGACAAAATACACCCAAGCAAGGTGTGTCAAAACTCAAACCAAAAACAAAACACAATAGCAACTCACTGTGTAAACAAAATCACACACGCAATGTGTACAATGGATTGTAATCATGAATGATACCAAGGAATCTAAAATAAGACACAAGATCTGAAACATAAATTTTAAAAATATTGTGTTGGGTGTTTGAATTTGGCAGTAAAATCTAGGAAAATGGGTGGATTTTTTTTGAGTATTCTAAAATGGGTGTTTTAAAACCAAAAAAAACCAATTAAGAAATAAAAAATCTATAATTGGGATATCAGGTGGGGAAAAATATTAATTAAATATCCATATTCAGATAAAAGCAAAAAATAAAATTAGGGAGTTACTTAATTGAAATTTATTTAATATTTTATTAAATTTTAAAATGAAAGGAACACAACAACAGAGTACCAATACACCTGTTGTGCGCTGCAGTTGCGGTTGCCCCCGCGGGTCAAAGAATAGAGTTAGTGCAACCCAAGTGCCTACTTAAGGAGGAGACAGGAGAGAAGAGTTCCATAGTGATGCTGCACTGACACAGCCGGTTCAAGGAGCACAAGCTGCTAGGGTGCAGAGCATAAACCCTTGGGGTTTTAAGCTGACCCAGAAGCCAACCAAGATCACTACTACAAAGAAAGTTAGAAACAAGGAGGTAGAACTTACTTTGTATGTGTTTGACGTTGTGTACTGGCAAGAGTTGGTCCCATCAGCCATGCTGGAAAAGGTGAAGCCTGTACTTGATACTAGCTATGAGCCCTACGTCAGTGATGGCAATCAGGAGAATGATGAGGAGCCCCAGTTTTATCAAACCAATGAGGGACAGTTAGTGCTCAAGAAAGTTGCTGCATTCTACAACAAGGTACCCATGCCCTGTGTTGTGCCCAATGCCAATGAGTCAATCCTCACCACCAAAACACCCGCCCAGAAGTGTATCCCAGATATCAAACACATCATCCTGCTCAAGCTAATGCGTGAATCTGGTGACTACAAGGCGGTCACAGCCATTGTTAAAGTGGATTCCAAGTACGCCAGTAAGATCTTCCACAAATTCATCAATACTGGCTGTGTCCTTGCTGTGTAAAAGTCCTTGTGTATTTCTACTATTCTCACCAAGGAGCACAAATGGGCAATATGCTAGTGGATAACCCAGGATTGTCATCTTGAACTGGCAAATATACAGGCCATAGTCAAATCTACTTTTGGGATTGAGGCCTTGATTTCCTTTTACTACCATCTAGTGAAGGGAATGTAATTTTCTTGGAAAAAGCTCGGGGTATCTTCCCACAACAGAAACAGCCCAGCCAACATTGATGTCCGGAAAAACTATGCAGAGGCGTACACTGCCCTCAAAGCCAAGATGACGGTCAAATTTTACTATATTGACAAATTGGCATTTGCCTCGTCTATGCGCAATGCATATGGCTATGTCCCCAAAGGCTCCAATGATGGGATGGCTCAGCGTGCTGCAGTCCGCGTCACAGCCTACTCAATGGTGGCTCTCCTTGGTCCAAAGGGGGTCAAGCTCTACCAAATGATATCGGGTTTGCATAATAGCAGGACCTTTCTATCATTTATCTGATTTGTCCAGAGCACCTGAGGCGCACAAGCCCGGGCTTCACCAACATAATTGTGCTGGACAATGTTGGTCTCCACAAAGTGGCTGACATTCTTGAAGTATTTTCATCAATTGACACCAGCATTGCTGTGGGCCCCCAGCAATTGGCCACAGCAAATTTGTGCCTTCTCTTTCTTTCAGCCTATTTGTCCTTTCTAAATCCCATCAAGGAAGTCTTTGGGTGGCTCAAGCAAGTTGTCAAGCAAGAAACCCCAACTGGGACTGAGGACCTCTTTAATTTGCTGCAGGCTGGGATCCACACCCTCTCAGCTGAGACTGTGGCCAAATTCTATGACCACGCTGATTTGTTCATCCCCGCAAGCCTAGCCAAACAGCCAATCAATTAAAGGCTTAGTGTGTCCAATTTTTTATATTCTCTTATTTACTATTCAAGATTTATTAATTATTATTTTATATTTAGATGTTTCCACGCCTGCAATCACATTCAGAAGATCCATCAATAGATGTAAGTAATTTATTTATTTTATTATATATTATTTTATTATGCCATCTGAGGTAATCCCAAACGCTCAATAAAGGATTACGCAAAAATATTTAAATCACTTTGGTCAAATAAATATAAAAATAGTTTTTAAAAATTAAACGTAAAATGTACAAGTTAGAATTTATTTTATTAACGTATAATTTTATGCTTTTATGAAAACTGTTTCTGCAATATATTTTGCAAAACTGGTTTACTGAAATAAAAATTATAAAAATTTATTATAATTAGAATACTATAAATTGTAATAAAATTTATTGAAATCATATTTTTATTGTGTGCGCCTGTAATGGGTCTTTGGTATGTACCCACTCTGCAATGGAGGTGGCACACAACCTCCACTGCCACACTGTGGACGGTGAATACACCCTTATTGAAATACTCCCTCCTGCTGGTGAAAGGCAGTAGGGTCAGGTGGGATTGAAGCAGCAGCTTTTCAGGCAGGGCTACAAACCCATATATCCCAGCCAGGACCAGGGCGTCCTGGATCACATGATCAACCGAGTCATATCCAGGGGGGACCTTCTTCCTGTTGAGTGCAAGCCAGGCCTTGTCAATTCCCAGAAGGACCCTGTCCAGGTCCTCTACAGACACTCTCATCCCAAAGAAGAAAAGATAGCCAAGGTAAACCACCAAGTGAAGCCTTTGCCCAGCAAAGGCTTCTGTGAACTCACACAGTTCATTATAGACCACACTGATCTTCTTGTTGTGCCTGGTCTTTGCAGAGGTCAGCTCATGGCTGCAGGGAGCCCCGTCTTGTTGGCACTCCAGGCCAACCCAAAGTCTGCCAGGAAAATCTTGGTCTTTTTTACGGCTGTTGCATCTGCAACAGCCAATTTGCCCACCGCGCGCCCAAAGTTTTCCAACAGGTAAGATATGGTATGCTCCACCTGGAAGCAGAAGCAAGCAGCAGCATGAGCCTGGCCCATCACTGGTACATTCTTGAATGGGAGCGTTGCCAGGACGTCCCAAACAAGCTCAATGGAGTTTACTGTGTAAACTTTATTGAGGGATACCGGGTCCAGGCGGACCAGTTGGGCATCCTTGTAGGCAGTAACTTCCCACTCAGATGCCCCCTTAGCATGTGTAAGTTCTGCCAACGCCTCCTGCAACATTGGAAAGGACCCGTGGATACGGTCCTCCAGCTCCCGCCAACAGGAGGGGACAGATACAATTGCTTTGCCACATGAGTGGCATAATTTTTATAAAAGGTGGCTGGGATAAAGGGGACCAGGACTTGGCAGAGTTTGCCATCTACATTTTCTAAGAAAAAAGGTAAGTTTTTTGTAAAATTTATTAATTTTGTTTTTTAGGCTACCTTATTGTGTTTCTTCCTTGCCCGCAGCCTTGGCCAGCTTGGCCATTTTTGGCGCAATCAATTGTGCAGGCAATTCAGTATCTTCTGCCCTGGCACACTTGGTGGGTTTGAGATGTTCATACATCTCTGGGTCATCAACCCAGACAGACGGCGCAGAAAGATTGTATGCCTTAAATTGCAGGCCCTTGACCACAGTTTTTTGAATATTTAGTAAGAGCTCAATTGTCTTCTCTGAGGTGTCTGGCATTTTTGACATTAGTGCCTTTGCAGACACCTTGTCAATTTTTGTCCCCAGTGAGGACGGCAGACTTCACTTTGGCTTTGACCTTGCAGTCAATGACCTTTTTTGGCAATTGCCAAGTCAAGATCCTTCAGAAGTTTCTCTAACTCTCTCATTGATTTTTTAATAACCTTTCCATATGTTTTTATAGCTTTTTCCCCAATAAATTCTGTATTATTTTGATACTGTTGCCTCATTGTTTATTCCTTTTTGTTTTCCCATCTACTACATTATCCCATTTTTTATATGTTTTACACACATCTCAATATGTGTCATTTGCTTTGTGTTGGCATTTTTCCTTGATTACCATATTATTTTTGGCGCTTGACATAGCCCCTTGTGAAAATATTAACAACAATTTGGTGTTCAGCTAAATTTGAATTAGAAAATTATAGTGTTAACTGTTTTTAGATAAAGTTGTTACTGATCCAAATTCAAAACCTTAATGATAAACTTTAAGCCAATCAGGAGCCAAGTGATAAAGTGATTGTTGTGACAAAAAGGGACACTCAATAATTCTTTGATGCATGTGTGCTAATTAATATGATTGGCCGGATGTTTTGCCATTGTACGCCATTGTACGCCATTGCCGCTGTGGAAAGTTGTTGGTGGACTAGTGCTAACCCAGCAGCTGATTGGGCACTAGTCCATCAACAGCTTGCCACAGCGGCAATGACACACAATGGTAAAACATCCGGCCAATCATATTATTAGCGCATATGCACCAAAGAATTATTGAATGATCCTTTATGTCACAACAATCACTTTATCACTTGGCTCCTGATTAGCTTAAAGTTTATCATTAAGGTTTTGAATTTGGATCAGTGACAACTTTATCTAAAAACAGTTAACACTATAATTTTCTAATTCAAATTTAGCTGAACACCAAATTGTTGTTAATATTTTCACAAGGGGTGTGTTTAAGTGCTAAAAACAACTGTTTTCTGGATCTAGATACACGACATAGTAAATATAAGATTTTATAGAAATAAGCTTAACATAAAGAATAAAACCAACTATAAACAAAGAGAACATGAACAATTGAAATTCAATAAAAAAGATAATATAAATAGAAAATGTTTTGTGACAGGGATTTATTGGGGCGGGGGAGAGTTAAGCCTAGGAGGCAGAATAACACAGGAAGAAAGACATAGAGGTGGTGCTGGCCTGGGGGGTCTGGGATTGGGTGGGTTGGGCTTGTGGGTGAGGGGTGTTGGTGGCGGGGGTGGAGGCAGGAGGATTTCACGTGATGGCTGTCATGTAACGCTTGTTGTACTCCTCATTGGTCATTGGCTGGATAGGCTGGTAGATGGCAGTGGCCTGAGGTGGAAGGCGCTTATCCTTAAGTGATTGGTTGCCCATGTTCACATGGAAAACCATTTGCGCAAACAAGTCAGCCACCATCTGGCGGCCAAAGAGAAAATTGTGGTCAAGGACCCCAAGATAGAGGTCGTTGAAAGCCTGAGGGCAGCGCTCCCGTAATATGGATCCCATGTTGAAGAAGATGATATCAGCCAGATGGATGTCTGCATGGCCAGCAGGGTAGAATGAGGCCTGGTGCCCGCGTCCCTGGATGGCCTTGAGGGCGGTGGAGCTACCCTCCATCTGGTGGCTCAAGAAGACCTGGTACTTGGAATTTGAGCCATCCCAGAAGTCAAGTAATCCACCGAGGATGTGGCTGTATTAGTAGCCATTGATAAAATCTGGGTTTGTCCAATAGTAGACAAAACCCTTGGCTGAAACAGCCAGAAATGCACCAATGAACGTCCCCTTCTTGACCTTCTTCCTTCTATTCTTGGCAGCGGCTTTTCCTTGCTTGCCAAAATCATCAAAAGCTATTGATAGCTTGTAATAGTAGATTAACATGACATCAACAGTTAGACTAGTCAGGCATCAGACCAGGGTTGATTCAATGGCGGTGTCATACAGGGAATCCTCAGCGCCATCCCATTGGTTGCCGGCAAAATTGGTAAGAACCTGTATGAAAGCCACCTTCCCATACATCCAGAGCTGCACCATGCGCTCAGAGACCCATATGTTATGGTGTGCAAGCTGCTTCTGGACCTGGGTCAAGGGAAGCTTGGGATTCTGCTGGAGGAGGTCAAGCATGATTGGGTATGCCTCAGATATTTGTGACTTGGGGGCCTTCTTGGGCTTCTTGGCTGTCCCAATCAGATTCCCCCTGTTCATCAGGTTGTTGAATTCCCGCATGACAGTAGCTTGGGTAAATTGCAACTTGGCAGCAATCTGTTCACAGGACAGACCCTGTAGATTCAGCGCCACAATTTCCTGAAGAATTTGGGCGGTGATGATTTGTTGCTTGGGGCGCTGGGCCATGAGAGCTGAAGCCTGATTGGCTGCAGGGGGGCAGGTTGGCTGGTGGCAGGAAGTTGTTCTAAATCAAGGTTGCCATACTGATTGGTTGGTTGGAAGCAGCTTGTGCAGGGGTGGGTATGGGAGCAGGGGCAGAGCTAGACACTATGTGACTACTGAACAAGTCAAAGCCATAGGGGTCAGTGGTCGGGTACAGGTCAGCTTCCTTGTTACCCGCCTCAAAGGCTTGGGTGTAAACAGGTGCCTCCATGTTCTGAGCCTCGCTTCCATTGAAGCTGGCTTGGCTGCTGGCGCTGTCAAAGATATTGCTTGTAAAAACCATTGTAAAAAACCTAGGATAAAATCACTAAAAGTAGAAATTTTAAAATTTAATGATTTATTTTTATTGTAATCTCAAGTCCATATTTATAAGGTTCTCAAAACCATTCCATACAAATCTGGAGCCTTGAAAATGGATAAAATGCCTCTGTTCCTAAATTGGATGGCTGTTGATTGACTGTTAAACTGTTATTTCTCTATTTTAGGCTGCTCATACTACACATCTTGTGTGAGTTCATTTTGTTTTGTGCTTGTGGAATCTCACTTTAGATTGCTCAAGTTTTGTTTCACTTTAGTCCTTCTGTTGGTGCCTCATATAAATCCTGATTGGATTATAATATACTTCGGAACAGTATCCATCCATTTTACTTGTTGTGTCAGTTCATTTTGTTTGTGGTTTGAACTACACCGCTTGATGTTTGATATAATTTCATATAATGGGCTAGTGAAATTTTGTTTTTTGTTTGACAGTTCATTTATTAACTGGAATTTTATAAATTAATTGAATTCTGAATCTTGCGCAACTTGGATTTTGTTCAAATCTGAAATCATTCTGTTTAAAGCTGAGGTATTTTTGGTTGTCACCATAGCTTTAAAAACTACTGTACAATGTTACATGCAATCAATTTTAGCCTTTTTTGGTCTTAATTCAGGGATGTGAAGCCAAGAAACAAAAAGAAAAATAATTTGCCTCCTGTTAATGATTTCATAATTTTCATGAAATTTAAAAAAAATCCAAGCCTCATAAATAACAAAAATATTAATTGATGGATCATGTGTGTTGCTTTATACATATCAAATTGTCATTATTTATCTTATTTCTAATTATTTATTTCTAGAAACCAAACTCTAATAAAATGACATAAATTCTTTGATTTTAATATATAATTTACATGTAAAATTATGATAAAAATGTCTTTTTATCAGATTTAACTTCCTAAGAATGAAGGTGTTTGGAATGGGGTGGGTGTCAAATTGACATTAATGTTACCCATTGTACCCTGCAGATTATTCAAATATTATTTATTCTACAAAATTTACCACCTATTGAATGGTCATGGTATAAAATTGAGAGTATGAATAAACTAGCCTTCATACTTTCAATCATAATTATCCCAAAATATCTTTCAGAGCCTCATATTTTTCCAAAATGAGGGCAACAGCAGCAGCTCAAAAAGCAGCAAGTAAGGCCAATGAGCAAAGGGATCACAACAAAAATCAGCACAGAGTAACCAGGAGCATGGATCAAGTAGAAGCCAATAAAAACTCAAGTGGACATCATTTTTCTAAAAAAACAAGGTCAAGACAAATTCTGGTTTGATTTTTTTAACAGTCTTGAATTGGCAATAAGCTCCAGAGATTAGCTTTGAAGAAGGGCTGAATCTCTGTTTTTAATAAGCTAAGCTATGAAAAATCCAGCAATCATGATGCAAGCCAATATAAAAGAAGATAGTTACTGTCACTTATGTTTTGATCAAGGAGAGCCCTTGAGCTATGCTGAGAATCAATTAAAAGCCTTCAGATGCAAAAAAAAACTCTTTGGCCGTGAGCAAGTTGACCTGGTTCTAGCAGTTATATGTGAGATGACCTGGACTTAGCGCCAAGAGAATAAAGTGGATCTGAAGGTAGCCAGCTGCATGAAAAAAGACAAAAAAGTTTATAATACAGATGGTTAAAGCCAGGGTGTTAACTTTTTTAAGCTTAAGAGTAAGGATATGTACACCAGGTTGGCTTTTCTAGAGGACTTGGGTACTGTGCCATCAGAGAAGACCTCTTTGTCTGATGTAGAGAATATTTTCAATCTTTTTAGAAGCTAATCAAGGAGATTTTCAAACCAGACAAAAATAAATGTAGATAATAGAGTTGGGAGCACCTCTTCTGGGATGCCTTAGTGGTTAATATCAGCTTCCCTGTCTGAATGATTCTGAACTGTGTGCAGTTCTGGAGCAATCATTTAATTACCTTATCTTCTGGTTGTGGAAATTCAAAGAAAATTATAAAGAAAAGTACATAGAAGCATGTAAGGAACTTCTTCATATGACTTTTCATCTCAAGGCAGTCATATTCAAAAATTGTAATTTAAAATAAAGCCTTTTTAACATGTTGCCTCTTCACTTCTTTTTGCAATAAGGACAACAACCTATGAGTATTTTTCATTGATTTTTTATATTTTTCTGCTTTTTGTTAAAATTAGGTTTTACTCTTAGTCACTGGAAGCCATGCACATATACTTTTTATTAACTCTAGTGACCAAGTGTCCAGTAGTAAGCTCTTTTAACACATAGCTATCAGGTTCTATTTTTAAATGACCTTAACAGGTCCTTTCCATAGTGAGACAAGTTTTTTCTCTCATTCATACCCTCAATTATTATAGCAGTAGACCAAGTAATCAATCTGATATTTAAGAAGAGATATATAGGTCTATTGGATGTGTTCTATATCATTCTGTTTAAAAGTTGGATTGTCAGTATAAAATTCAGCCTTTATCTTGATCAACGTCTGGAATAACTTATGAAGATATGTGTCTGGGGTGAAATCAGGCTTAAATTTTATCAAAGAATAAAATTGAGGTGTATATCCAGGCTGACATCTTTATAGAAGCAGAAAGAGATTTTTCCAGCTTTTATATGGCACCTAATTTTTAGGCAAATGTGGCAGCATGCAAGTACAGTAGCTTTAAAAGCTATGGTGACAACCAAAAATACCTCAGCTTTAAACAGAATGATTTCAGATTTGAACAAAATCCAAGTTGCGCAAGATTCAGAATTCAATTAATTTATAAAATTCCAGTTAATAAATGAACTGTCAAACAAAAAACAAAATTTCACTAGCCCATTATATGAAATTATATCAAACATCAAGCGGTGTAGTTCAAACCACAAACAAAATGAACTGACACAACAAGTAAAATGGATGGATACTGTTCCGAAGTATATTATAATCCAATCAGGATTTATATGAGGCACCAACAGAAGGACTAAAGTGAAACAAAACTTGAGCAATCTAAAGTGAGATTCCACAAGCACAAAACAAAATGAACTCACACAAGATGTGTAGTATGAGCAGCCTAAAATAGAGAAATAACAGTTTAACAGTCAATCAACAGCCATCCAATTTAGGAACAGAGGCATTTTATCCATTTTCAAGGCTCCAGATTTGTATGGAATGGTTTTGAGAACCTTATAAATATGGACTTGAGATTACAATAAAAATAAATCATTAAATTTTAAAATTTCTACTTTTAGTGATTTTATCCTAGGTTTTTTACAATGGTTTTTACAAGCAATATCTTTGACAGCGCCAGCAGCCAAGCCAGCTTCAATGGAAGCGAGGCTCAGAACATGGAGGCACCTGTTTACACCCAAGCCTTTGAGGCGGGTAACAAGGAAGCTGACCTGTACCCGACCACTGACCCCTATGGCTTTGACTTGTTCAGTAGTCACATAGTGTCTAGCTCTGCCCCTGCTCCCATACCCACCCCTGCACAAGCTGCTTCCAACCAACCAATCAGTATGGCAACCTTGATTTAGAACAACTTCCTGCCACCAGCCAACCTGCCCCCCTGCAGCCAATCAGGCTTCAGCTCTCATGGCCCAGCGCCCCAAGCAACAAATCATCACCGCCCAAATTCTTCAGGAAATTGTGGCGCTGAATCTACAGGGTCTGTCCTGTGAACAGATTGCTGCCAAGTTGCAATTTACCCAAGCTACTGTCATGCGGGAATTCAACAACCTGATGAACAGGGGGAATCTGATTGGGACAGCCAAGAAGCCCAAGAAGGCCCCCAAGTCACAAATATCTGAGGCATACCCAATCATGCTTGACCTCCTCCAGCAGAATCCCAAGCTTCCCTTGACCCAGGTCCAGAAGCAGCTTGCACACCATAACATATGGGTCTCTGAGCGCATGGTGCAGCTCTGGATGTATGGGAAGGTGGCTTTCATACAGGTTCTTACCAATTTTGCCGGCAACCAATGGGATGGCGCTGAGGATTCCCTGTATGACACCGCCATTGAATCAACCCTGGTCTGATGCCTGACTAGTCTAACTGTTGATGTCATGTTAATCTACTATTACAAGCTATCAATAGCTTTTGATGATTTTGGCAAGCAAGGAAAAGCCGCTGCCAAGAATAGAAGGAAGAAGGTCAAGAAGGGGACGTTCATTGGTGCATTTCTGGCTGTTTCAGCCAAGGGTTTTGTCTACTATTGGACAAACCCAGATTTTATCAATGGCTACTAATACAGCCACATCCTCGGTGGATTACTTGACTTCTGGGATGGCTCAAATTCCAAGTACCAGGTCTTCTTGAGCCACCAGATGGAGGGTAGCTCCACCGCCCTCAAGGCCATCCAGGGACGCGGGCACCAGGCCTCATTCTACCCTGCTGGCCATGCAGACATCCATCTGGCTGATATCATCTTCTTCAACATGGGATCCATATTACGGGAGCGCTGCCCTCAGGCTTTCAACGACCTCTATCTTGGGGTCCTTGACCACAATTTTCTCTTTGGCCGCCAGATGGTGGCTGACTTGTTTGCGCAAATGGTTTTCCATGTGAACATGGGCAACCAATCACTTAAGGATAAGCGCCTTCCACCTCAGGCCACTGCCATCTACCAGCCTATCCAGCCAATGACCAATGAGGAGTACAACAAGCGTTACATGACAGCCATCACGTGAAATCCTCCTGCCTCCACCCCCGCCACCAACACCCCTCACCCACAAGCCCAACCCACCCAATCCCAGACCCCCCAGGCCAGCACCACCTCTATGTCTTTCTTCCTGTGTTATTCTGCCTCCTAGGCTTAACTCTCCCCCGCCCCAATAAATCCCTGTCACAAAACATTTTCTATTTATATTATCTTTTTTATTGAATTTCAATTGTTCATGTTCTCTTTGTTTATAGTTGGTTTTATTCTTTATGTTAAGCTTATTTCTATAAAATCTTATATTTACTATGTCGTGTATCTAGATCCAGAAAACAGTTGTTTTTAGCACTTAAACACACCCCTTGTGAAAATATTAACAACAATTTGGTGTTCAGCTAAATTTGAATTAGAAAATTATAGTGTTAACTGTTTTTAGATAAAGTTGTCACTGATCCAAATTCAAAACCTTAATGATAAACTTTAAGCTAATCAGGAGCCAAGTGATAAAGTGATTGTTGTGACATAAAGGATCATTCAATAATTCTTTGGTGCATATGCGCTAATAATATGATTGGCCGGATGTTTTACCATTGTGTGTCATTGCCGCTGTGGCAAGCTGTTGATGGACTAGTGCCCAATCAGCTGCTGGGTTAGCACTAGTCCACCAACAACTTTCCACAGCGGCAATGGCGTACAATGGCGTACAATGGCAAAACATCCGGCCAATCATATTAATTAGCACACATGCATCAAAGAATTATTGAGTGTCCCTTTTTGTCACAACAATCACTTTATCACTTGGCTCCTGATTGGCTTAAAGTTTATCATTAAGGTTTTGAATTTGGATCAGTAACAACTTTATCTAAAAACAGTTAACACTATAATTTTCTAATTCAAATTTAGCTGAACACCAAATTGTTGTTAATATTTTCACAAGGGGCTATGTCAAGCGCCAAAAATAATATGGTAATCAAGGAAAAATGCCAACACAAAGCAAATGACACATATTGAGATGTGTGTAAAACATATAAAAAATGGGATAATGTAGTAGATGGGAAAACAAAAAGGAATAAACAATGAGGCAACAGTATCAAAATAATACAGAATTTATTGGGGAAAAAGCTATAAAAACATATGGAAAGGTTATTAAAAAATCAATGAGAGAGTTAGAGAAACTTCTGAAGGATCTTGACTTGGCAATTGCCAAAAAAGGTCATTGACTGCAAGGTCAAAGCCAAAGTGAAGTCTGCCGTCCTCACTGGGGACAAAAATTGACAAGGTGTCTGCAAAGGCACTAATGTCAAAAATGCCAGACACCTCAGAGAAGACAATTGAGCTCTTACTAAATATTCAAAAAACTGTGGTCAAGGGCCTGCAATTTAAGGCATACAATCTTTCTGCGCCGTCTGTCTGGGTTGATGACCCAGAGATGTATGAACATCTCAAACCCACCAAGTGTGCCAGGGCAGAAGATACTGAATTGCCTGCACAATTGATTGCGCCAAAAATGGCCAAGCTGGCCAAGGCTGCGGGCAAGGAAGAAACACAATAAGGTAGCCTAAAAAACAAAATTAATAAATTTTACAAAAAACTTACCTTTTTTCTTAGAAAATGTAGATGGCAAACTCTGCCAAGTCCTGGTCCCCTTTATCCCAGCCACCTTTTATAAAAATTATGCCACTCATGTGGCAAAGCAATTGTATCTGTCCCCTCCTGTTGGCGGGAGCTGGAGGACCGTATCCACGGGTCCTTTCCAATGTTGCAGGAGGCGTTGGCAGAACTTACACATGCTAAGGGGGCATCTGAGTGGGAAGTTACTGCCTACAAGGATGCCCAACTGGTCCGCCTGGACCCGGTATCCCTCAATAAAGTTTACACAGTAAACTCCATTGAGCTTGTTTGGGACGTCCTGGCAACGCTCCCATTCAAGAATGTACCAGTGATGGGCCAGGCTCATGCTGCTGCTTGCTTCTGCTTCCAGGTGGAGCATACCATATCTTACCTGTTGGAAAACTTTGGGCGCGCGGTGGGCAAATTGGCTGTTGCAGATGCAACAGCCGTAAAAAAGACCAAGATTTTCCTGGCAGACTTTGGGTTGGCCTGGAGTGCCAACAAGACGGGGCTCCCTGCAGCCATGAGCTGACCTCTGCAAAGACCAGGCACAACAAGAAGATCAGTGTGGTCTATAATGAACTGTGTGAGTTCACAGAAGCCTTTGCTGGGCAAAGGCTTCACTTGGTGGTTTACCTTGGCTATCTTTTCTTCTTTGGGATGAGAGTGTCTGTAGAGGACCTGGACAGGGTCCTTCTGGGAATTGACAAGGCCTGGCTTGCACTCAACAGGAAGAAGGTCCCCCCTGGATATGACTCGGTTGATCATGTGATCCAGGACGCCCTGGTCCTGGCTGGGATATATGGGTTTGTAGCCCTGCCTGAAAAGCTGCTGCTTCAATCCCACCTGACCCTACTGCCTTTCACCAGCAGGAGGGAGTATTTCAATAAGGGTGTATTCACCGTCCACAGTGTGGCAGTGGAGGTTGTGTGCCACCTCCATTGCAGAGTGGGTACATACCAAAGACCCATTACAGGCGCACACAATAAAAATATGATTTCAATAAATTTTATTACAATTTATAGTATTCTAATTATAATAAATTTTTATAATTTTTATTTCAGTAAACCAGTTTTGCAAAATATATTGCAGAAACAGTTTTCATAAAAGCATAAAATTATACGTTAATAAAATAAATTCTAACTTGTACATTTTACGTTTAATTTTTAAAAACTATTTTTATATTTATTTGACCAAAGTGATTTAAATATTTTTGCGTAATCCTTTATTGAGCGTTTGGGATTACCTCAGATGGCATAATAAAATAATATATAATAAAATAAATAAATTACTTACATCTATTGATGGATCTTCTGAATGTGATTGCAGGCGTGGAAACATCTAAATATAAAATAATAATTAATAAATCTTGAATAGTAAATAAGAGAATATAAAAAATTGGACACACTAAGCCTTTAATTGATTGGCTGTTTGGCTAGGCTTGCGGGGATGAACAAATCAGCGTGGTCATAGAATTTGGCCACAGTCTCAGCTGAGAGGGTGTGGATCCCAGCCTGCAGCAAATTAAAGAGGTCCTCAGTCCCAGTTGGGGTTTCTTGCTTGACAACTTGCTTGAGCCACCCAAAGACTTCCTTGATGGGATTTAGAAAGGACAAATAGGCTGAAAGAAAGAGAAGGCACAAATTTGCTGTGGCCAATTGCTGGGGGCCCACAGCAATGCTGGTGTCAATTGATGAAAATACTTCAAGAATGTCAGCCACTTTGTGGAGACCAACATTGTCCAGCACAATTATGTTGGTGAAGCCCGGGCTTGTGCGCCTCAGGTGCTCTGGACAAATCAGATAAATGATAGAAAGGTCCTGCTATTATGCAAACCCGATATCATTTGGTAGAGCTTGACCCCCTTTGGACCAAGGAGAGCCACCATTGAGTAGGCTGTGACGCGGACTGCAGCACGCTGAGCCATCCCATCATTGGAGCCTTTGGGGACATAGCCATATGCATTGCGCATAGACGAGGCAAATGCCAATTTGTCAATATAGTAAAATTTGACCGTCATCTTGGCTTTGAGGGCAGTGTACGCCTCTGCATAGTTTTTCCGGACATCAATGTTGGCTGGGCTGTTTCTGTTGTGGGAAGATACCCCGAGCTTTTTCCAAGAAAATTACATTCCCTTCACTAGATGGTAGTAAAAGGAAATCAAGGCCTCAATCCCAAAAGTAGATTTGACTATGGCCTGTATATTTGCCAGTTCAAGATGACAATCCTGGGTTATCCACTAGCATATTGCCCATTTGTGCTCCTTGGTGAGAATAGTAGAAATACACAAGGACTTTTACACAGCAAGGACACAGCCAGTATTGATGAATTTGTGGAAGATCTTACTGGCGTACTTGGAATCCACTTTAACAATGGCTGTGACCGCCTTGTAGTCACCAGATTCACGCATTAGCTTGAGCAGGATGATGTGTTTGATATCTGGGATACACTTCTGGGCGGGTGTTTTGGTGGTGAGGATTGACTCATTGGCATTGGGCACAACACAGGGCATGGGTACCTTGTTGTAGAATGCAGCAACTTTCTTGAGCACTAACTGTCCCTCATTGGTTTGATAAAACTGGGGCTCCTCATCATTCTCCTGATTGCCATCACTGACGTAGGGCTCATAGCTAGTATCAAGTACAGGCTTCACCTTTTCCAGCATGGCTGATGGGACCAACTCTTGCCAGTACACAACGTCAAACACATACAAAGTAAGTTCTACCTCCTTGTTTCTAACTTTCTTTGTAGTAGTGATCTTGGTTGGCTTCTGGGTCAGCTTAAAACCCCAAGGGTTTATGCTCTGCACCCTAGCAGCTTGTGCTCCTTGAACCGGCTGTGTCAGTGCAGCATCACTATGGAACTCTTCTCTCCTGTCTCCTCCTTAAGTAGGCACTTGGGTTGCACTAACTCTATTCTTTGACCCGCGGGGGCAACCGCAACTGCAGCGCACAACAGGTGTATTGGTACTCTGTTGTTGTGTTCCTTTCATTTTAAAATTTAATAAAATATTAAATAAATTTCAATTAAGTAACTCCCTAATTTTATTTTTTGCTTTTATCTGAATATGGATATTTAATTAATATTTTTCCCCACCTGATATCCCAATTATAGATTTTTTATTTCTTAATTGGTTTTTTTGGTTTTAAAACACCCATTTTAGAATACTCAAAAAAAATCCACCCATTTTCCTAGATTTTACTGCCAAATTCAAACACCCAACACAATATTTTTAAAATTTATGTTTCAGATCTTGTGTCTTATTTTAGATTCCTTGGTATCATTCATGATTACAATCCATTGTACACATTGCGTGTGTGATTTTGTTTACACAGTGAGTTGCTATTGTGTTTTGTTTTTGGTTTGAGTTTTGACACACCTTGCTTGGGTGTATTTTGTCACCAATTCACATAGTAAACATATGTACACTGAAAGTCAACTCACACCATTTTGCTTGTGAATTAATGTATTTCAGATTGTATTTTGAATGGTTTTGCTTTGTGTGTGAACCCTTTGTTGCTGTGTTGACTCATTTTGCCCATTAACGCCAATAAACCCTGTTAACAGAGTGTATATTTTAACCTGAGAAATGGATTTTGTTTAAATCTGAGGTATTTTTGGTTGTTGCCATAGCTTTTAAAACTACTGTATTGGGTTTAAAATACTTGTGGCTGACTCTCAAGAAGTCAACTTCACCACAACTAGCAATAAGTATTCAATATTGTTTTTATGAATCATTTATTTTAGAGCTAGTGCTTTTTATTAAAGTGTTTTTTAAAAAAATAAAGGAGTTTAGTAAATACTTAAATCCTATAAAGTTAATCTCAAAGTAAAGCTATGTTTTATTAAGATTTTATTTAACCATCAAACATTTTCCTGTTATATTAAATTGCTTTTATAAAGTTTTAAATTGCACCCCTTGTGTTGTTAGCTGACAGCAAACTCTATGTTGATTGAATAAACTAACATCAAGTATTATAAACTTAATCACTCTGAGTCCTTAGAGTTGCGAGACTATAAGCATGACTTGTTCTAATAACCAAATATTCTTCCCTGTATACTAGATGGAGAAATAATTAATATTACTTAATCTGCAGTTAAATTGATGTTTAAGATTTTATTGAAGATACTTGTTGAGAAAAATGTGATCAACTATGTAAGATAAAAAGGAATTATAAATTAAAAGATATATTTATTTATTTAATTTGTTTATTTAATGCCAACAAGAATTTAAATATTAGAGCTGAACTAAGAAAACTGAATGATGACCACCTGCAGATACTTTGATAACCTTTCTCCCAGCAAGAGATTCTATCACTGTTGGTACTGCTTCATCTGCATCTATGTCATGTCCAAGGGCGTAAGATTCACCATATCCCCAAGATAGGGTGCGGTCATCTTCTATTGCCAGACAGTGGTTAGATCCAGAAGCAATATCTAGGGGAGCAATATCAGGGATAAGCTGAGGTTCTTTGACTGCTGTCTTACTGCTAGTCCATACATCAGATAGTTCTACTCCCAACTGATGAGAATCTGAACGCCCAATTCCATAGAGAGATGAATTTGATGTGAGGATAAGTGTGTGATGCTCTCCTGCAGCAATAGTTTGGATTGGAGATAACCCACTGAGACTCTTGGAAAAAGTAGGAGCAGACAGCTTGACTTCTGCTTCTGAAGCTGACATGGGCACACCACACTGGTAAAAGTTATTTTGGCCCCAGGCATAAACCTTCCCAGTTTTAGAGGTAGCAAAGCTATGATAGCCACCAGCTGCTATATCAATTATATCTTTCAGGTGGAGTGAGAAAGGATAAAGGCCTTGTGTAGGGCCAAATTTACGAGGACTCATCCGAAGTCCAAGCTGGCCAGCCTCATTGTCACCTACTGCATAAATAGTGCCTACTGTGGTGAGAGCAAGCAAATGATTGTTGCCAGCTGCAAGCTTTGTAAACTGCACAGGTGCACCAGATGGAACCAGCTTAACTGGTGTTATCTGTTTGACATCAGGTTGATTGACAAAGCCAAGGAGCCCTGTAGATGTTCTGAAGGCACCCCAGATATAAATATCACCAGTTGATGTCAAGACAGCTGAGAAGGAATCTCCTGCTGCAAGTTGTACAATGTCAACATTATCCTTAAAAGTAACCACACCAGGGAGAAATTCTTCACTGACCCGTCCCAAAGCACCTTCATCATTGCATCCCCAAGAGTACAGTTCACCTTCTTCAGTTAGAGCAAGAGTATGAAGTCCACCACAGGCAATATCAACAAAGTTTCTACCAGAGAGATCAAGCATTGCAGGTCTACGAAGTTCAATCACATTTTCAGGTTTACCCAGCTGTTCGCAGTCACCAGTACCACAGATATACAGCTTGCCCTTGGCAGTATTGCGTGAGGGGATTAAATTTAGGAGCTTAGTAGCAGGCTGATATTTGGAAGCAGTCTGGCGTTTGGGAGAAGCCTGTTGCTTAAGAGTGGATACACAAGATCTCTTAGCAGCTCTAGGGCTGGTGGCTTCAGCTTGAGAAGTTTTGGTAGAAGTAGACATTTTTGAATACAAACTGAAGTTAGAGACTGCAGGTTAAATATGCTCTTTGAAGGCCCCAGGTTCCACCTTTATAAATAAACATGGCATTCGATGCAAACTATTGGCTCGATTTCACCTGCATTAGGATTTATAATTTTATTTTAATCAAATCCAATCTATCTGGATTGAAAAGTGCCTGCCGTCAACTTCAAATGGACAATTCCGATCAAAACCCTCAAATCAAATCAAATGAGAATTGGATTTGAATTCGCAATCAATCCCCTTGGCTTTCGTCATAATTAGGCGCCTTGATTACGATCGAAATTTATTATAAATTCTAAACTAAAAATTATGGGTTTGAATCAAATCAAATGATAATCAAACTCCTTTGTTACAATACTAAAAGCCAAAGTGGATTTAAACCGGCTTTCAATCCACGTTCAATTTCGAATTCAAATATGAATTATGCAATTTAAATCAAATCCCTTTATCACAACAATGTGATGCCGAATTGCATGACGCGTCATTTATCCGATTTACAAGTTAATTCCAAAACGATTTATATAATTATATAAGGTTTAATTATATAAGCTTCAAACATGCTTAAATAAACCTTACCTTATTATTATTAAATATCGTATATCCATAGTCCAACATTACAACACCAAAAACAAGAGTGGATTTAAAAGGGCTTTTAATTCACATTCATTTACGAATTCACATCTGAATTAGGCACGTTTAAAACAAGTTTACTGAAAACAAAAGCCCTATGCTTGAGTAATTCGAAGTAACACCAATACTTAATTTAAACTGCTACAGATCAGTTTATACTTCCATAATTTAAAATAAAAAGTCAGTAATAATCAAAGCTTTTAAATTAAGCCACTTTTGCATACATTTAGTAAATCACCTAATTTAAACTAATTCAAATTATACACTGTAACTCATTTCTCCTACCAACCCATGTTATTTAATGAACGTTGTTAGATACTAGTTAGATTTTGTACAATAGTGACTATTGACGTATTATGGGTGACTCTGGATCGAGATCCCCCTTTGACTCCCCCAAATTTTTTAATAAAATTTTCCAAAAAAAGTGACTATTGGTATATGTTTTGAAAATAGAATCAATAGCTTTAATTTATTCAATCTACCTTTTGCCATAATTTTTTGCAATTCTTATGTATGTTTTTGTAGTCAATATTTCAAATCGTAAACCCTACATGAGGTTTAAACCCTTTTATACTATTTATAGCTCTTTTATTTCACTTACCATCTTGTTTTAAATGAATTTTATTTTACAATAAAAGTTGAGAACAAAATAAGAAATCTTTTACTTAAAGTTACAAAGAAACTTAAATAATTATTAGAAATAAAACTCATAGTGGTTTTTGTGCTATCATATTTAATTAGGTTTAAATCCATTTGATCTTGATATTTAATAAAATAAAATAGATTAAGAAAGATAATGCAGATCATACAAACCACTTTAAAAATTTCTTAACCCTGGTGTGGGACCTACATATCTGAAATGTTGACTACAAAATTATTTGCAATTGATAAGGAGCGCCTTTTGGGAAAGCTTCAACTATAGAATTAGGAGAGAAGAGAAGTATCTTTTATTGGATAATATTTTAGACTTATATAGATTGGGCTGTGGCAGAGATTTAGTCGGATTGAACATAGGGGTTGGTCATGTTCAGGATGGGTTTGAGCCACTGGATACTTAGATTGTCATGTGATATTGCTTGGTTACCATTCTCAGTATGTCAAACGGTATATTGGAAGGGCACCAAATTGGGTGATGGCTGGATGTTAAGCAGGTTGGTGGTAGCCAGAATACCTGTACATCCAGACCCTCAACACCCCCCTTAAGGGGTTACTCTGGTACATCAGGAGGGGGCTTTGTTTTCACAGCTGCTGCCTGATGCTCCTGGAGCTGTTTACTAGTTGAAACCAGTCTGGTTGAGTGTTCTCCTTTATTAAGGCGGAGACAGGTTCTGTGATATTTCTTGACAGTTGGGGTTTTGGCACCTTGGAATTTTACAAGATAGGTGTTGTGATCTGGTCTGTACTTGATGATTCTTCCTGGTCCTCTGTGTACTGAGTCTAGTTTCTTTTTATTGCCAGCTAGAACTCAGACAGGGGAGTCAATGGGAAGTGGTTTCTCTGTGGAGGTTACCTTTTGTGTTTTGAGCTTCTTTATTTCTGCTATTTTAGCTTTGAGGTGGATGTGTTGTAGATTTGGTACTTGTTCTACTGTGGGGGGTTTCCCCAGGAGGTCTTTATGTATGGCTGCTTGTTGCGGGTAATTATTTCTGGTTTGTACCCGTAGGTTAGCTCAAACAGTGAATAGCCTGTGCCTTGATTGGTGCAGACTCAGGATACTAGCAATGCATGTTTCACGTATAGTGGCCATGTGTCTTTGGCTTTATCATTCATTATTTTCTCTAGGGTCCTGATAAGGCTGCCGTTTAGGCGTTTTACTCTGCTGTTGGCCTGTGGCCTATATGGAGAGGTTGTGAAATGTTTAATGTTTTTGGATTTCAAGTTGTTGTTTACTACATGACCCAAAAGCTCAGTTGCTCCATTGGTTATGATGTAGTCTGGAGTGCTGTAGTCAGCTATTATTGCTTTATTAATGAATTGGTTGATGGTTTCTGCTTTATGGTCCTTTGTTGCCCAGCAGATGGGCCAGCATGTGGCAAAAATGATAGCTAAAATTAAGAAATGTTGATTTGTCTTAGTTTCTGGGAAGGGCCCCACTACATCTGGCCCCCAAACCTTGAATGGTTCAGGGTCCAGTACTGGGTTGACCGTTGGCTGGGAAGCCTTTGTGCTGGTGTATTTCTTTCACACTGTGCACTTTTTCAGAACATCAACTATACCCTGTTTGAGGTTGGGCCATCATAGTATTTCTTTTGATGTGTGGTATAGGTTGTTAGCCTTTGTATGTCCTAGTAGGCGGCAATGTCTTAATATGATGTCAACTCTTTGTGCAAGTGGGATGTATGAAACATTTTTTTCATTAATGATTTGGTATACAGTGCCATTTGATACATGTGAATAATTTTTTTCCTTACTAATGTATTGTGAGTCAGTTGATGTGTTGAGGGGTCTTTCCTTTTGGTTTTATACTCAGTGTTGTACAGGTTATGCCAGTCAGGGTCCAGGTGGTCAGGGTGATCCTCTCTAGGCTGACATAGTCTAGAGAGAGCATCAGCCATGACCAGCTCTGCCCTTTTTGTATTAGATGTCCAAATTGAGCTGCTCTATCAGGGACATCCATTTGGCTTGTCTCTGTGCAAGTGTGTTCTGAGTTTTGAAATATATTAAGTATTTATGGTCAGTTAGTACTCAGACGTTTAAATGTCCTTCTAAGTAACATCTCCATTTCTTGCATGTGTGATATATTGCTAACAATTCCTTATTGTGTATTGGGTATCTCTGCTCAGTGTTAGTTAGTTTTCTGCTTTGTTAACATACTGGCAGGAAGTCTTGCTGCCCTGGCTGGCGGATGCGCAGGACTGTGCCAATGGCGGTGTCACTGGCATCTGACTTGAGCTTGTAACTTGTTTAACAGAGGTGGGGCATTGCATGTTATTTATGACTTTAATTTTGTATGGATCTTCTTTGATGCCATCGTCAGAGACAATGTGGCCCAAAAACAGGAGTTCCTTTTCCATAAATTGGCACTTACTTGGTTTTGCTTAAAGTTTGTGCTTTGCAAGTTGATTGAGTGTCTCACGGACATGCATGAGGTGTTCCTCTTTTGTTTTTGAGAATATGATAATATTGTCTAGGTAGCATAATGTATTTGAGAGGCCATTTAGCACTTGGTTCATCATGGTGACAAACATCACAGGAGCATAGGTCATCCCAAAGTTCATTACCCTACACTCAAAGGATCCAAATTGTGTATAGAACACAGTTTTTGGTCTGTCCTTTTCCTTTACTTCAACTTGGTTGTAGCCTGAGGTGATGTCAATTTTGGAGAAAAATTTGGCTTCTGAGAGTCTTTCAAACAGATCCTCTATAAGTGGAATAAAGTATTTATTCTTTACTGTGCTTGCATTTAGTGCTCTGTAGTCAGTTACTAGACGCAAAGTGCCTTCCTTTTTCTTTACAAAGAACACTGCTGCCCCCCATGGGGATTCAGACAGCCAAATGAATTCTTTTGCTAGATTGTCCTCAATGTGTGTTTTGAGGGTTTGGGTCTCCATGGGAGAGAGTCTGAAGAGGGGTGCAGGTTTGGGCATGGCTTTACATAGGTCAATGTCATGTTTGACCTCTTGTTCAGGGGGTAACTCTGTGAGTTCTTCTTTGAATACATGGGTGTATTTGTTTAGGAGTGCTGCAAGTTCTGGGCATTGGATTTTTGTTGTTTTTATATTATTGAATTCAGTGTACCTCATTATGTGAAGGGTACTATCTTTGGTTAGACGTTCTGAGTTGTCTTGGTTTATGACTTGGACAAATACTGTGTCTCTTAGAATGAGGTTATTAGGTTCTTTGAGGATGTTAAAATTGACTCTGTTGCATTTGATGGTCATGGTTTTTGTTTTCCAACATACGCTGGGGTTCACTCAGGTGAACTAGTCCATTCCTGCTACAATGTTGTAGTTTATGTTGTTCATGACAAGTCCTTTGACGGACATTTGTATGCCTTGGAGGTCAATTCTGAAGGGAGTTGTTTTGCCTTCAAGTAGAACTTTTGATTTGTCTGCCATTCTGGCATATTTGAAGTTGGATTTGACAACTGGTATTTTGTACTTGGTTAAAAAAGGTTTGCTGACCATAGTGTGTTGTGCACCAGAGTTGAATAAAATTTTATGTGTATGTGATTTGTAAGTACATGGATAGACAAGAAGTTGTGAGCAATCTTTGATTTTTACGTTCATAAAAATAGAAAATTGTGGGACACATGGGATGCAAGCAGCAAAGTTTGTGCCTTGGTACAGTTTCTTTTCAAGTTGGGGGGAGACAGGGGCACTTAAGCCTGTTCCCCCTCCTCTTTTCCCTGTTCCTCTGTTTTGAGACCTTTGAGGTCAGAGAATGTGGGGTCAGATTTATAGAGGGTTGCTATTTCAGCATTGTTAACTTTGGTGGTGTCCTCTTTCTTGGGACAGGAGCGGTTTGCACTTTGGCTGCAATTGTCATTGTTGCAGTTAGGGTTGCTGTTGCTATGATTGGTGTTTTGGCGTTTATTGCTATTGGAGTTTTCTCTGCCATTGCTGTTTGAGGAGCAATTGTTGTTGCGTGCAGCATATTCCATGTTTGTGCGTTTTTTTGCGCGCTTGGCTTCTGCAATGAGCACAGGCATGGAGGTGTTGGCCTCTGGGCGGATGAGGGCAGCACCAGAGGGTTTTAATCTGTTGATGAATGAGGCTCTGGTATGCACATTGTTTGCTTGTGCTGGATTTTGGATTTTACGGTGTATTTCCTCAAATTCATTAGCGTAAGCTGTGATAGTGGTCTTCTGAGGAAGATCACTGAGCTTTATTGCAATATTTTGGAGGGATTTGGTGACGCAGAAATTGTGGGTGATGTCCACTTTGAACTCTTCCCAGTTGTCAAGCTGGTTGTCAGTTCATGAGCCAACCCAGGTGGCAAACCAGTTAGCTGCGGCCTTGTACAGGCGCTTCCTGGACCCATTTCTCATAGGGGATGCAGCTGGCACGGAGTTTAGCGGCTGAGTAGTCTAGCCAGTTGATGACGTTTTCTTTGTTTTTACCAAAGAACTTGTCAATACTAATGTATTTGGTGTTGGTAAGTTCACCTGTGATAGGTGGTTATGCGTTTGTTTGTGGTTGAAGAGAGCAACTGTATTGAATTATCTTGGCGCATGCTTTAGGCATGACCAGACCTTTGAATATGGTGCATCCACTAGGTATGTCTTTGTCAATGTTGTGGGCGCAGAAGTATGTTTTCCAGGTCTCCTGGGATGTGGCCTGGTTGAGTACGTGAGCAAAGGTGGGCGGGTTTTGGTCAGTCATTTTCTCTTTCATGGGCGTGGTCAAAAAACGTAGCTGCTACCAGTGATAAGGAGAGCCTTTTGGGAAAGCTTCAAATATAGAATTAGGAGAGAAGAGAAGTATCTTTTATTGGATAATATTTTAGACTTATATAGATTGGGCTGTGGCAGAGATTTAGTCAGATTAAACATAGGGATTGGTCATGTGCAGGATGGGTTTGAGCCACTGGATACTTGGATTGTCATGTGATATTGCTTGGTTACCATTCTTGGTACGTCAAACAGTATATTGGAAGGGCACCAAATCAGGCAATTCCTGGATGTTAAGTAGGTTGGTGGTAGCCAGAATGCCTGTACATCCAGACTCTCAACACAATATTAAAAAAAATTAATGAAATGTATTAACTAATATGAAAGAGATTCTATTCATCTTTGATATCAGCTCAATTGCACTAAATAATTAATAAAAAATAATTTTGTTAAAACCAAGTTGGACATCTTAGTTGCCAAAATACTTTATAATACACAGGTGTGCATCCCAAGCCACATCATATGGATCTAATTTGTGACTTCACTCAAGCTACAAGTATAGCAACATCAAAAAATTTCTTATAATAAGTGAAGCTATTTTATGTTAATGTTGAGCAACTTGGGTTATTGCTGGTATGTTTAAAGCTACAGATAGATGTTATCCTTGTCAATGTACTCTATCTTGTCCTATGCAAAGCACTACAGACTACAATAGAATAGAGCTTTGAAGATAATTACGTTTTTTGGGACTGAAGTACAATCTAACCAGTGGCTGCAATCTATCCAGGTGTAACTAAGAACTTGTTATCATCATTTCAGGTGTCTGTATTAATATATATACAGCAACAGCTCTTGTTCTTGTCTTTTAAGACAGTTCTCAGTGGCTATCATTGCAATAGGTCCATCTTTACTAGCTACACCTATCCTGATTGGTTGTCCTTGGCATGTGTGCTGTTACTGGCCTTTGCAAGGTGTACATGGCACTTCAGCTACAGTCTAGCTCTTCTTGAGCTAACCTACTGGAGGTTGTCAATTGGCTGTATCTTTATGTGCCTATGAATGTACTAGAAAACTATGTCATATTTGGTTGACACTTAGAAATGGTCCCAGTTCTATCCTCCTACTTTGGGAGGTAGAATTCTGATATTCCTGTTTTTAATTTTTAGGGTTTAATCAGTGATTTTTTTCTGGCTGACAAGCCTTCTGCTCTTTAATATGACAGTTTAAATTAGGGATTATAAGCCATATAATAGCTGAATCAATCTAATATTGACCCAATGATTATCTGCTGTGTAATACTGACCCAAACTGTTAAGAAACCAATTATCTGCAGTGTAACGCTGATGCAAACTTAGTATTTCCTAGAATTTTGCACATCACTTGTTTGATATACACATGTATGCCTTTTAAGATGGTGGGGCTAAGTCAATACAACGTCCAGCAGGATGGAATTAGAGATATACAATTGGCAATCTAGTGATAATACAGTGTGTAACTGATAAGAATCTGCGTGCAATAATTAGCCTGATTATTTGTGATCAATCATCCTAACCTCACAGTTAAAAATTAAAAAAATCATGTGAAGCACAATGGCAATCACTGTCAGGATTTTAGGATATTGACTAATTAACAAATTCAACCAATTAAAACAGACCAGCAGTTAAGTGTTCTTAGGAATGGTTTCAACATAATAACATGAGCAATCAGGCCACAAGATGAATGAATCAACAACCAAATAATATTCTGGCATGAAAAAATTCATGTATTGTAATTAATTAATTAATAAAAAAACAATTACTGCTAATTAATTAGTTCCCATCTGCAAGCACCTCAATATGCACCACATAATAATTACTATTCTAAACTTTAATTATATCCTAGAACAGGAGGGCCATAATATGAGCCATTATCTGAAACACTTCTAGAAGAGTTCATCATGGATTGGGACACCAGGCCAAACACTCTAAGATAAAAGGCACTGAACCTATTATATTAGAGTAGCTCTGACTAATTAAATAATTATCTCCATGAACTAGTAGCCAATTACTGGTTAACTAGCCCTAGATAGTGTCCCAGGCAGACAACTGATTCCACTTAATTAAGATATTTAGTTATGCTTTGTGTCTAGGATAAAAACTATAAGCCAAAAAGTTGTCAAGCAAGCTTTCACCAAAATACACCCAGAAAAGCCTGCCCCCCTTCTGTGTTGCCCTAATGAAACCTCAGTCTCTTCTTAGTGTTGTGGGCTAACTTAGATAAACGCAGGCAGCTGGTTCAACCTCAATATCAGTTGTCTAATAAAGAGTTGATATTCCAAATCCTTTCCCTAATTTGATTTTAATTAAGTGAAGAGCAAAAGAACATACTTTTGCCATACAGTATTAATTTCTATGGTAAAATATAGAGACAATAACTTATGAACCTATATTCAGAAGTAGAAAAAAACATCCCAAATTCTTTGGGCTTTGGGCTCTGTCAGACTTACTACTTCTGATGACAACAAATATTCCTGACCCCAGGTCACGCCAAATTCACAGGTTCTCTGTACTTTTCTAATGTTAGAAGATTTAGGAAATCATCTGGTGAATGATAAAATACTACAGTCTGCAGATTTCTGTCAATCATTAACTTGGTTAATGCCATATAAGTCTCCCCCTTAATGGACTAATGGCTTTTCAACATTTTATAATAATATTTTGGCTTTAAATGAGATTATATTAAGTCATATCTCTTTTCTTTCTCTTCTTTATCATGCTAGTTTCTATAATGCCTGGCATTATCTGTCCCAATTAGGGATTCAAAATTTAACAAAGTCAGGCAATCAAAACAAAACTTTTGACAGAAAGTGGGTTATGTCTGATTCAGTTCCATTCAAATACCTGTCTGTTAAGTTGAAACTGGTTGAGTTAAGCAGCATAATATCAGAGTTACTTGTTATACCATTGTTGCAAAAAATCTCAGAAACTGAGTAAAAATGATTTTTTATAGCTGGGTACAGTATAGATGGCAATGACTGATTAATAAGTTGCCTTTAAATCCAGATGACAGTTTTGAAAATGAAAATTTAAATCAAGTTTTGATATATATGCAGGTCTTTGATTTTCATCAGCTTGCAAGAGTAAAGCCCTTTTCTAAAAGTTCTAACAAAGATTTCTGAAATAAAAACATATATTTTTATTTTATTTTGAGGTTTCATAATACATTATTTCTGGGGCTTTTATTCCAACTTTCTGTTAACTTGATTGTTAACTGTCTTATTACCAACCACTGGGAAAATTTACCACAAACCTTTTTCCTGGTCTCTGCCAATGTTGAGAGCTCTCAAGCAGAAATTTAATTAAAAGACACTTCTGTCTCTCAATGCCCTGAATCTTATTCTAAAAACCATTTGCTACTCCCAGGTACTGTATCTTACCATGTTATGATTAGCTTTGGCCTTTTGCTCAGTTCAAAGTTTAACTTTAAAAATTCCACTAAAAAAGTATTTTTTCTCTGTCTTTGGCTTATCTTCAATGGCTTGTGAATATGTATTTATCCCTCAATGTTTTGATCTTGGATGTTACTATCCTACCATTTTTGTTACACTCTTGAAATGTTGTATTTCACAAAATCCAAGCACAAAATTATAAATAGTTCAGCTGTAATATTTTATTTATTATTTTACAGTAGTTTTAAAAGCTATGGCAACAACCAAAATACCTCAGATTTAAACAAAATAATTTCAGATTTGAATGAAATCCAAGTTGCGTGAGATTCAAGATTCAAATAATTCAAATATTTTTGGTTAATAAATGAACTGTCAAACCAAAAACAAAATTTCACCAGCCCATTATATGAAAATATAGCAAATATCAAGCGATGTAGTTCAAACCACAAACAAAATGAACTGACGCAACAAGTGAGATGAATGGATGCTGTTCCAGAGTATATTATAATCCAATCAGGATTCATATGAGGCACCAACAGAAGAACTAAAGTGAAACAAAATTTGAGTAATATAGAAGCAAGATTCAACAAGTACAAAAATGAAATGAAGTCACACAAGATGTGTAGTACAAGCAGCCTAAAATAGAAGTATAACAGTTTTACAGCCAATCAACAGCTATCCAATTTAAGAGCAGAGGAATTTTATTTATTTTCATGGATCCTTATTTGTGTATAATGGTTTTGAGAACCTTCCAAATATGGAATGATGATTACAATAAAAATAAATTATAAAATTTTAAACTTCTACTTTTAGTGATTTTATCCTAGGTTTTTTACAATGGTTTTTAACAGCAATATCTTTGACGGTGCCAGCAACCAAGCCAGCTTCAATGAAGGCAAGGCTAAGGGCGTGGAGGCACCTGTTTATTCCCAAGACTTTGAGGCAGGTAACAAGGAAGCCAACCTATACCTTACCCCCAACCCCTATGGCTTTGACTTGTTCAGTAGTCACGTAGTGTCTAGCTCTGCCCCTGCTCCCGTACCCACTCCCACACAAGCTGCCTGTCAACCAACCAATCAGGATGGTAACCTTGATTTGAAACAACTTCCTGCCATCACCCAACCTGCCCCTATAGCCAATCAGGCTTCAGCTCCTGCGGCCCAGTGCCCCAAGCAATAAATCATCACCACCTAAATTCTCCAGGAAAATGTGGCACTGAATCTGCAGGGTCTGTCATGGGATCAGATTGCTGACCAATTGAAATTTACCAGAGCCACCATAATGCGGGAGCTCAACAACCTAATGAACAAAGGGAATATGATTGGGACAGCCAAGAAGCCCAAGAAGGCCCCCAAGTCCCAAATAACAGAAGCCTACTCAATAATGCTTGACCTCCTCCAGCAGGACCCCAAGCTTCCCTTGACCCAGGTCCAGAAGCAACTTGTGCACCATGGCATTAGGGTGTCTGAGTGCATGGTGCAGCTCTGGATGCATGAAAAGGTGGCTTCAATATGGATTCTTACCAATTTTTCCAGTGACCAATGGGATGGCGCTGAGGATTCCCAGTATGATCCCGCCATCAAATATACCCTGGTCTGGTGCTTGACTAGTCTAACAGATGATATCATGTTTGTCTCCTATTATAAGCTATCAATAGCTTTTGACAATTTTGGCGCCCAAGAAAGAGCCATCACCCAAAAAAGGAGGAAGAAGGTCAAGAAGGGGACATTCATTAGTGCATTTATGGCTGTTTTAGCCAAGGGTTTTGTCTATTATCAGACAAACCCAGATTTCACCAATGGCTATAAGTACAGCCACATCCTTGGTAGATTACTCAACTCCTGGGATGGCCTGAATTCCAAGTACTGGGGTTTCTTGAGCCATCAGATGGAGAGTGGCTCCACTGCCCTTATGGCAATCCAGCAACGCAGGAACCAGGCCTCTGTGTACCCTGCTGGTCATGCAGACATCCATCTGGCTGATATCATCTTCTTTAACATGGGATCCATATTACGGGAGCGCTGCCCTCAGGCTTTCAATGGCCTCTATCTTGGGGTCCACAACCACAATTCTCTCTTTGGTCACCAAATGGTGGCTGACTTGTTTGCCCAAATGGTTTTCCACGTGAACATGGGCAACCAATCACACAAGGATAAGCACCTCTCACCCTGTGCCACAGCCACATACCAGACAATCAAGGCAATGATAGATGAGGAATATGACAAGCAGTATATGGCGGCCATCACGCAAAATCCTCCTGCCTCCACCCCCGCCACCAACACCCCTAACCCGCAAGCCCAACCCACTTAATCCCAGACCCCCCAGGCCAGCATTGCCTCTTTGTCTTCCTTTCTGCACTATTCTGCCTACTAGGCATCACTTTCCTCCACCCCAATAATTCCCCTGTTGCCAAACATTTTCTATTTATATTATCTTTATTTTGAATTTCAATTGTTCATGTTCTCTTTGTTTATAGTTGTTTTTATTCTTTATGTTCAGCTTATCTCTATAAAATTATATATTTATCATGACATGTATCTAGATCCAGAACACAGTTATTTTTAGCACCCAAACACTGCCCCTTGTGAAAATATTAACAGCAATTTGGTGGTTGTTAAAATTTGAATTAGAAAATTATAGGTTAATTGTGTTTAGATAAAGTTGTTACTGATCCAAATTCAAAACCTTAATGATAAACTTTAAGCCAATAAGGAGCCAAGTGATAAAGTGATTATTGTGACATAAAGGATCATTCAATAATTCTTTGATACATGTGCGCTAATTAATATGATTGGCTGGATGATTTGCCATTGCACACCATTGCTGCTGTGGAAAGTTGTTGGTGGACTAGTGCTAACCCAGCAGCTAATTGGGCACTAGTCCATCAACAACTTGCCACAGCGGCAATGGCATACAATGGCAAAACATCCAGCCAATCATATTAATTAGCACACATGCATCAAAGAATTATTTGAATAACCCTTTATGTCACAACAATCACTTTACCACTTGGCTCCTTATTGGCTTAAAGTTTATCATTATGGTTTTGATTTTGGATCAGTAACAACTTTATCTAAACACAATTAACCTATAATTTTCTAATTCAAATTTTAACAACCACCAAATTGTTGTTAATATTTTCACAAGGGGCTGTGAAAAGTGCCAAAAAATAATATGGCAATTAAGGAAAAAATGCCAACATAAATCAAATAACACATATTGAGTTGAGCGTAAAACATATACACAATGGGTAAAAAATGGGATATTGGAGTAATGTGAAAACAAACAGGGATAAACAAAGAGGCAATAGTATCAGAATAATACAGATTTTATTGGGATGAAGTTATAAAAAATATGGAAAGGTTAGTAAAAAATCAATGAGAGAATTGGAGAAGGCTTTGAAGGATCTCAACTCTGCAATTGCAGAGATCAAAAAAATTGATCACAAGGTCAAAGCAAGAGTTAAGTCTGGTATCCTTGAAGGAGAAAAAATGGACAAGGTTTCTGCAAAGGCCCTTATGACCAAAATACCAGACACCCCTGAGAAGACAATCAAGCACTTACTAAACATTCAGAAGACAGTGGTTGAGGGCCTTCAATTCAAGTCTTTTCCCTCTCTGCACCGCCTGTCTGGACAGATGACCCTGATATGTATTCCCAGTTCAAACCTGCAAAGCCCACAAGAGCCAAGGACGCAGAATTGCCTGCGCAATTGCTTGCGCCAAAAATGGCTAAGCCTGCCAAAGCCACCAGCAAGGAGGAAACACTTGAAGGTAACATAAAAAATAAAATTAATAAAATTTGTAAATACTTACCTGTTTTTTTTTAGAAAACATAGACAGTGAAATCTTTGGGTCCTGGTCCTGTTTGTCCCTGCCACCTTTTATGCCAATTATGTCAATCATGTGGCTAGGCAGCTGTTTCTGTCTCCTCCTGTCTTGCGAGAGCTGGAGGACCGCATCTACGGGTCCTTCCCAATGTCCAGGGAGGCATTAGCTGAGCTTACACATGCTGAGGGGGCATCTGAGTGGGCAGTTACTGCCTACAAGGATGCCTAACTGGTCCACCTGGTACCAGTATACCTCAATGAAGTTTACCATGTAAACTCCATTGAGCTTTTTTTAGACGTTCTGACAACACTCCCATTCAAGAATATACCAGAGATGGGCCAGGCCCATGCGGCTGGTTGCTTCTTCTACCCCCTGGAGCACACCCTGTCTTACCTGTTGAAGAAATTTGGGCGCAAGGTGTTGAAATTGGCTGTTGTGTCTGCAACAGCCATAAAGAAGACAAAAATCCTCCTTGCCAACTTTGGGTTGGCCTGGAGCGCCAATGAGACAGGGCTTCCTGCAGCCATGGAGCTGACCTTTGCTAAAACCAAATACAAAAAGAAAATAAGTGCAGTATACAATAAGCTGTGCAAGTTCACTTAAGCCTTTGTTGGGCAAAGGCTTCACCTTGTTATTTACCTCAGGTATCTCTTCCACTTTGTAATGGACGCCAGCGTGAAGAACCTAGACAGGGTTCTTCTTGGGATCAACAAGGCCTGGCTCTCCCTGGACAACAAGAAGGTCCCCCTGGGTATGACTCAGTTAACCATGTGATCCAGGATGCTTTGGTCCTGGCTAGAATTTACAGTTCTGCAGCCCCACCAGAGAAGCTGATGCTTCACTCTCACCTCACCATACTCCCTTTTACTATCTGCCAATATATTTTAATTGGGGTGTGTCCACCATCTTTGATGTGGCAGTGGAGGTTGTGCGCCACCTCCATTTCCGGGTGGGTACATACCAAAGGACTTGCTATAGGCACACCTAATAAAAATATCATTCCACATTTAAATTTACATTTGAATTTAAATAATTATTTCCATTATGATAAATTTCTCTAATTTTTATTTTAGAAAACAAGTTTTGAAAAATATATTCTTGAAAATTTTTATAAAAGCATAAAAACATACATTAATAAAATATAATTCTAATTTGTACATTTTACATTTAATTTTTTTATCCCATTTTTATATTTATTTGATAAGAGTGATATAAATATATTCACATAATTAAGTATCAAGTGTCTGGGATAGCCTCAGATGCCATAATAAAAAATTAATATAAAAAAATAAATTACTAACCTTCATTAATGGTCCAGCTGAATGTGATTGCAGGCTTGGAAGCTCCTAAATATAAAATGATAATTAATAAGTTGTAAATAGTAAATTATAGACTATAAAAAAGTTGGACACACTAAGCCTTTAATTGATTGGCTGTTTGGAAAGGCACACAGGGATGAACAAATCAGCGTGGCCATAGAATTTGGCCACGGTCTCAGTTGGGAGGGTGTGGATCCTGGCCTACACCAAATCAAATAGGTCCTTGGTCCCAGTTGGGGTCCCTTGCTTTACAACTTGCTTGAGCCACCCAAAAACTTCTTTGATGGGATTTAGGAAGGGTGAATAAGCAGGGAGAAAGAGAAGGTGCAAATTTGATGTGGCTAATTGCTGGGGGCCCACTGCAATGCTGGTGTCAATCATTGGGAATTCTTTGAGAAAATCAGCCACCTTGTGGAGACCAACATTATCCAGCACAATAACATTGGTGAAGCCTGGGCTTGTGCGCCTCAGGTGCTCCTGGAACAATTGGAGGAATGACAAGAAGGTACAGTTGTTGTGAGAACCCAAAATCATTTGATAGCGCTCAATCCCCTTTGGACCAATGAGAGCCACCATTAAATAGGCTGTGGCGCAGACTACAACACACCAAGCTACCCTGTCATTGGAGCCTTTGGAGACATAGTCATATGCATTCCACATAGACAAGGCAAATGCTGATTTGTCAATGGAATAGAATTTGACCGATCCCTTGGCTTTGAGGGCAGTGTATACCTCTGTGTATTTTTTCCGGGTCTTGACATTGGAAGGACTGTTTCTATTGTAGGGGGATACCCCAAGTTTTTTCCATGAAAACTGCATTCCCTTCACCAGATGGTTGTAAAAGGAAATTGAGGCCTCAACCCCAAAAGTAGATTTGATCATGGCCTGTATATTTGCCAGTTCAAGATGAAAATCTTGGGTTATCCACTGGCAGATTGCCCATTTGTGCTCCTTGATGAGCATGGTGGAAACACGCAAGGATTTCTCTGCGGCAAGGGATTGGCCAGTATTGATGAATTTGTTGAAGGTCTTGGAGGTGTACTTGTGATCTACCCCAACAAGAGCTGCAGCCGCCTTGTAATCACCATATTCTCACATTAGCTTGAGCAGGATGATGTGTTTGATATCAGGGATGCGCTTCTGAGCGGGCTCGGCACAAGCTGGTGAATCTAGATCCTGATTGGAGACTGGCTTGCAAGGCATAGACACCTTGGTGTAAAACGCAGCATTTTTTTTTAACATCAACTGTCCCCCATTGGTTCTGTAGAACTCAGGCTCCTTGTCCTCTTCCTGGTTGCCATCACTGATGTAAGGCTCATAGCTAGTGTCAAGTACAGGATTAACCTTCTCTAGCATAGCTGATGGGACCAACTCTTGCCGGTACACAACGTCAAACACATACAAAGTAAGTTCTACCTCCTTGTTTCTAACCTTTTTTGTTGTAGTAACCTTGGTAGGCTTCCAGGTCAGCTTGGGGACCCAAGAATTGATGCTCTGCACCCTAGCAGCTTATGCTCCTTGAGCCGGCTGTGTCCTTTCAGCATCACTATTGAACTCTCCCCTCCTGTCTCCTTCCCGGGTAGACAATTGGGTTGCACCAACTCTGTTCTTTGACCCGCAGGGGCAACTGTGACTGCGGCGCACAACAGGTGCATTGTCACTCTGTTGGTGTGTACCTTCCATTTTAAAATTTAATGAAATACTAAATAAAACTTAATTAAGCCACTCCTTAATTTTAATTTTTGCTTTTATCTGAATATGGATATTTGATTAATATTGTTTCCCTGATATCCCAATTATAGATTTTTTTATTTTTAATTAGTTGTTTTTGGTTTTACCACACCCATTTTAGGACACCCAAAATATTATCCACTCATTTCTCCAGATTTTACTACCAAATTCAAACACCCATTACAATGTTTTTAAAATTTATGTCTCAGATTGTGTGTCTTATTTTAGATACCTTGGTATCATTCATGATTACAATTCATTGCACACAACGTTTGAGTAATTTTGTTTACATAGTGAGTTGCTATTATGTTTTGGTTTTGGGTTGAGTTTTGACTCACTGCGCTTAGGTGTATTTTTTCACCAATTCACATAGTAAAACTATGTACACCAAAAGTCAACTCACACCATTTTTTTTGTGAATCAATGCATTTTGGATTGTATTTTGAATAGTTTTGCTTTGCGCGTGAGCACTTCTTTGCTGTGTTGACCCATTTTGCCCATTAACGCCAAAAATCCCTGTTAACAGAGTGTATATTTCAACCTGATAGTTGGATTTTGTTCAAATCCGAAACCATTTTGTTTAAATTTGCGGTATTTTTGGTTGTTGCCATAGCTTTTAAAACTGCTGTACATTTAAATTTAATGGCCAAATTAATATTGTCAATTAGATTATACTTAAATACAATATTTAAAGGCACTTAAAAAGAATTTAAGTTGAATTCAGCATGGATTGGGTCAGGTTATATATATATGAGAATGTAGGCTGGTGAGACTTTATGTTGCCAATTCTCACTCTTTGGGTATTTTGATCATGACTTTTGGAAGTTTTGACCTCTCAAATCCTGGTCATGAAATCCTTGAATTTACTTTTCTTTTAGAAAATTCTGTGACATGAGTTTCCAAACCCCTACTTAATACTTTTCTAAACTTGGGTCCTTTTTTTATTTTTAATTGTGATGTATTTGATCTGTTTAACATCTACAATTACTCCCTCTCAGGACTCTAATTCCCCAAGGGACTTGCCAAATGATTCCCCAACTAATTGTTAAGTTGATGGCACTGTTATCATTTGACCATCTATTACAGGGATCAAATATTTTGAGCTCTAAGAGGAACACTACTTGGACAAACCTTGTGACTTAAGAGGAACAATTACTTGGATCAGCCCCATAAATACCATGACATACATGGATAATATTTGGCTTTCCATGATACTATATAATACTCTAAGCTCATATCAAATAAAGTATCATTATCTTCTTAATTTTCTCCTTTATTTTGTTTTATATACTTTCCAGAAGTATATACTCAACAGTGATAGAACAGGTAGGTTATCCACCCCTACACAACTTAAAGGAAAAATTCCTCCAAAGAAAAAACCCAGCAGATGGCACTCCCCACTGTCTGGAGACAATACAAAGAAGGACAGGATGTCCCAGCAGGATTCATTGTCTTCAACAATGTCCTTGTACCAACCAAATAATACAACTTCCTTGGCATACATGGGATCCTGAACCCATCTCTAATTCCCAAAACAAAGGAATACCCAACATTGTATTTCAATGCTTACACTCAGCAGAAATTGAAATAATCCCAGGACTACACAGTGAAAATGCCAACCTATGGATTAACAGCACACAAATCAAGTTTACACAAGTGGGCTACCCCCACAGATTCTGGGCCAGTGAGATTGCCTTTTGTGTCACAGGGACTACTTCATGATTTGTAAGCAAATGGCTCAAACAACATCCTGATCAAAATAAAAACTGGGAAATTTTCAAGGCCACCTTCCTTGAAAAGTTTGCCATGAAAGACTCTGATGTGGTGATCATGACAGAACTCATAAACTTCAAAATAACAGGAACTATCAAGGAGTACATTGCAGCCTATGAAGAGATACATGATAGAGCTCCCAGAACCATCAACTTTGATGAAGCTGGGCCACAACTGGACTTTTACAATAGCCTCCCCACACATTAGACGTCAGTTTGACATGAGCTGCTGCAAGAATCTCCAAGAAACATTCTTGGAAGGAAAGAAAGCTGCACAAAAATCTGAAAACTCACATACAACAAACAAACAAACAAACAAATAGAAAGTCCCACAGCAAAGAAGGACCCTCAACCTAACAAGCAAAACAAGCAAGCCAACATATCTCCCATCCTTGAGGCAGAAATTGTACCGCTCAAGAAAATTAAATGAGCACTGATAACACTGCCAAGAAGGGAAAAGCTCAGGGGAGTGCTTATGCAAGCTGCCCTCTCCCACTTTTCAAGAATCATACTGTAAATCCAGAACCTGAACGTAAAAATGCAGGATTTTCAAATCCTTGGTCCAAATTTCAAATCACTTTTGCGGGATGGCCTTTTTTAATTAAATTGATTTTTTTGAGTTTTTATTTGAATATTTGAAAATGCAGGAACTCATAGACACTTTGCAAAGTTCAAGTCAAACTGCATATTTCCAATGGACAAATGAATTAACAGGAATCAGGTTTGAAGCGTTCAAACCCATCAACCATTTTCATTAAGTTTACTATGTTTTTTGGAATTGCAGGATTGCCAAATCAGAGAACCAAATTTCAAATCACTTTTAAATGCCACTAGTAACCTCAGATATTAATTGCAGGAACTGGAATCCAAATTTAATGTACAGTAAGCACACTAGGAAGCACCAACCCAAATAAAAAAGCTCCACTCTGGATAAAATCAAATGAAAAATCCAATCTCAACAACCATATTTAGACATAAAAAGTGATTAAAATTTAAAATCATCCAAAACTGGAAAGGATACAATATTATACACTTCAAATTACGGATATAGAAAATCTGCTACTATTCAAGGCTAAATCAAGAGAAAACAACTACTCACAACTAAACCAATAAATCCAAATAAATGCATATTTAATATAAAATATATTTTTATTTTATTTTTATGGACTGTCATTTGCATTCCCAACCAGCTCCTGCACCAGCCTGCAGGGAAGCCTGTCCACAAGGGCGTCCCAGAGAGTCCAAGAACAGACCCAGAACACAAATTGAAGGGAGTCATGCCAATACACAGGACTCCCAAGGTGTCAGCGCCAGCCAACCACCTCCCACATCCCAGGCCAGGAACAATAGCCTTAATTCAAGACAGAATCTGCTCTCAAGGCCTGCAACCAAAGTCTCTTACACAAAGGTCATTGGGAATAATGAGGTTAAATACACCTCCACTGTGTACCCAGTTGTCACCCGGCCCCACACTCTTGATAAAGAGTTTCTACATCCTGCCCCTGCGTCTTTGATACATCATATGAGCCATTGACCACCACCAAAGAGCCATCTGCACCTATTGTGTATTCAACCATTGACAGCGCCACTGCAAGCAAGTGTGATCCCACCTTCTACACAAAGGTCTCCATCCTCTGTGTTTAGCCTGCTAGCCAGGATGCCGTGGTACCTGCCAAGGGCCAGCATCAGTTGACGGATAGTGATGTTGCAACTGAACCAATGGAGATCCAGTATTTGGAATTGGGGAAGACAACAGTCCAATAGAAAGGACAGAATAATAAGAATAAGATATTTTTTATTGTAGAGTATTGTGATTAATATACCATATGGGGAAAGCCACAAGGCCACAAGGGGGTGGCATAGTGGGAAGTTCCATGTAAGGTTCAAAGCCAAGGAATAATTTGTGCGGGGATCAGCAAGTTGAATTGGTAACACTCCTAATTAAGATGAAGTACCCGCCATTTGATAGTGCCATCAGATTAATTCATAACATTAGATACGTCAAGGGGCGACTCATTGAGAGCCCCCTGTGTATTGTAAGATACGTTAGCAGGCAAGTCTGGAAACTCAGTTGCAACAGTGAGTGTGAAGCTCTCCTCAACTGCTTGAATGGGGGAATGGCGGTTCAGGATATTGCGTCCCAATTTGGTGTCACGGCCAGATACATTGCTGACAGCAACACCAAGTATGGCAACACCAGGAAAATTGCCAAATACACCAAGGCTAAGCGGCAGCCAAAACTCTTGCAGCCTGTGCTTATTGACACAATAAAACAGTGAGTAGCCAAGGATTACCACCTGGACTCACTTGCTGTCCAATCAATGCTTGCCACAGAGTTTGGGATTTCTGTTTCCAAAACCCTTGTTTCCAAAACAATGGTTGATTTGGGCTTCTCCTGGAAAGTACTGGGAGTTTTGCCGTACAACAGAAACAATGAGAAGACCATCAAGGATTGACAAATTTATGCCAAGACATATATGGCACTAAAGGAGACTGGGAATGTCCAGTTCTTCTACATTGACAAATCATTGTTTTTCTCCTCACTCAGGTTTAGGCAAGGGTGGGTTGAGAAGGGGTCCAAGGAGGGTGTAGCCCATTGTGCAGCTTTCTGTTCCCAGACCTATTCAATGGTTGCGCTTCTTGGTCTTTGCGGGTTGGATCAATATCAGATGATCAAGGGTTCTAACAATAGCGGGACCTTTCTCAATTTTCTCTGAGTTGTCAAGGAGTATCTCTGAATAAACTACCACAGTACAACCAACATTGCTGTGCTGGATAATGTTGGGCTCCACAAAGTGGATCTGGTTGGGTCCAAGTTCCCGCCAATCAATAAAAATAGCCATTTGGCCAGCCACCGCCTGGCTGACTGCCCAATGAGACTCCTCTTTCTCCACCTGTATTCTCAATTTATGAACCCAATCAAGGAGGTGTTTGGTTGGATCAAGAATAAGGTGAAACAAGGCCTCCCTCAGGACACCGAGGATCTATTCAATATTCTTGAGGTCAGTCAATTTGCAATGCCACCCAATGTGGTGGCAGCTTTTTACAAGCACTCAGAATCCTTCCTCCCCAAAGCCCTGGCCTCTGAGCTAATCAGATAAATGGGCGCTCTGGGTTTTATTTGTTTTTATTTTTTTTAATTTTTTTTAATAGGACTCAAAAATTATTATTTATATATAATGATGTGACATTTGTATGTATTAAAGACATATAAGAATACATAGAAAAGGTAAGTAAAATTAATTATACTAGGTAAGAGGAATATATTTTTATTATAATGCACTGAATATTATATTGACTGTTGCGCTAACAAATAAATAAATTAAAAAGATAGAAATAGATTAATTTTATTTAAACAATTGTGAATCCTTGTTGGTAGTTTGGCTTTGTTAAGCCACAAATTGGACCTTGCAGGTCATCATCTGACCCTTATTATTTCAGTGCCACTATAGCCACACAACACGGAAGCCAATGATTTTTATGTATCACTTACTAATTAGTACTTGGGACGCGGGTCAAGTATATTGAGTATGTTTACCAAATCACATTACAAGGGAAAGGTAATTTGAGTTCTAAACAATCATTTGTTTAGAACAATAGTGGAGCGGGCCGCATGATGCGGATAAATTCAATTCTTGTTGTTTGTATATGTAATAAATGAACCCGTACTAGACAAGCTAGTAGTTAAAAACATTTTTAACTCATTTTTATTATTTGACGTGGTTGCAACTTTAAATAATGTATTGTAATATATTTAGATATATTAATATTATAGTTTATCTACTAAAATTTAAAATAAAATTAAAATATTAAAAGTAAAATTATAATTATAAATCTTAAAATTTATCTATTAAAGTTTAAATATTCAAAATTTAACTATTTTTATTTAATTGTGATATATTCAATATTGAAATATTATATATTAAAAATTTTAATATTGAAATATGTATTATTATAATTTTAATATTAGCTTTTAGATACTAAAATTTTAATATTTAAATATTTAAAATTAAAATTTTACTATAAAAATTTCAATATTACATATTTCAATATTAAAATTTTAGTATCAAAATATAAAAATTTAATAAAATAAAATTTTATTTCCAAGGGGAAAATATTTATTGAGGGGATGCTAATTGTAAAGGGAATTCAATTATTCTGGGGAATTATACCCCAAAATTAAATTTTTGGCTAGAGCGTCTAATTGGATCCACATACTCTTCTGTACGTAGTGGACAACCCTGGATGCAATTGTTAGAGGGGTGGCGCCCTGTACCCCAGTGGTTGTTGAACGTTTAATAAAAGGAAGGCAGGTGAGTAAATCAATTAATAGGTTTTTTTCAGGGGGCACATAGTACCCATACAACGTTGCCAATGCAAAGGAGTCATACAGGAAGTGCTTGACTGTCCTATACCCCTGCGGTGTCTTCTGGCGTTTGAGTGCTAAGCAGCATATGTCTATTTGAATAGGTACATCCTCCAACTTTTTAATGTTGGTTTTTAATATGCAGTGAAGGAGGATTCCCAGGTATACTGCAACGTGAATTCTTTGCAAGGTATATTTTTCCAAGAACATGCATAATTTTTTGAAGACTTGAGCTAATCTATTGATATAGGATGTTTGATTGAATTTGAAGAGGGTTCTGGGGGCGCCTGACTTGTATCAGCCCCCCATGCCTCAGCAAACAAAATGAATAAAGGTTTAAATGTGTTCACAAGGACTGCGTCCCCAACTTTGTTTGACAATGCCTTGAATAATTCATTAAAAATTTCAGTTTTTAAATATTCAGTTCCTATTTGAAAGTCAGTTTTGACTAGGTTTTTTTCATATTCATTTATGTTTGCAAATGGGAATCTTTGAATGCTTTCATATAGATATTCATCAAAGTTTAGCTTGACATCCCACAAATTTCATTCATTTCTTTGAAGTTGATATTTGATCCTATTTTATATGCTTCCCTTAACCACAGTGAGCACCCTGCGGGTGGTAAATATTCCCTATCTTTAGCTTCAATATTTGAAAAATTATTCATATTCTGTTGATATTTTATTTTTGGTTTTTATTTATTTGTTTTACAGGGGCTACCAGTGACTGGTAACCCCTGTAAAACCAACTCGGCGTAAAAGCCACCACTTCTGCAACCTTGTCCCCATTCCTGGTGATGACTAAAATAAATATAAATAAAACATAAAAATACTTACTAATTGTTTCCCCTGTGGCCCCCTCAGCCACAGGCACCACCTCAGCAAACTTCATGAGCGTTGGCTGCTCTTCATTAATTTTCCTAGGCTTAATTTTTCTTATATTTCTTGCAACTTGTGTTTCTTCTTGGTTTTCATTTGATAAAATTTCTGTATTTCTTGAAGCACTACTGCTTCTTGAATGAGTTTTGTTTTTGTCTATTTCCATTTGGTCAGTTTCCTCTTCATTTGTGTTTATTTCATGTGGGATTTCATTTCCTTCAATTAGTTTGATTTTTTGAGTATTCTTTCTATTGGTTTTTGCAAATTCCCACAAGTTGTAACTTTCACTTTTGAAATCTAACCGCTTGAGTATTTCCTTTTGAAGATTTAAAATTATTTCCTTGTGTTCTTTATTAACTATTGTTACCAGGCTATTTTTTGCAATTTCCTTTTGATGGACCAAGGCTCTTCCCTCATTTCCTAGTTGATTTACCACAATTTCCCTGATGTTGTATTCAAGCTTGACAACCTTATGGAGGGCTGACTCTAATTCATTGATAAGTGTGTAAATATTTGACATTATATTTGAATTCCATCAAAAAACTGGTTTTTATAGTACTATTTCAACACATACATATTTTTCATCATCATTAATAAATTAAAGGCAATAAACGTAAATATTGCATTAGAATATTGCAATTAGACAAAAACTCTTGATATTTTGATATTATTTGCACAACTCAATACATTTTTTTAATAAAATACATTGTAAACTTGGCCTTTTCCATTATAATTTAATGAAATTGACTGTGTTTACATTAGAGAGCCATTAACACTTAGTAAAATATTGATACATAGTGATTTTACAGCCTGTATATTTACCTATTGGTAATAATTCTATAAACTTTTTAGTTGGTTTTGCGAGGTAATAATAATGTAATGTATTAATAAATTACTATTTATTATCATTAATTGTGATTTTCTTTCTGTGGCAATTGTGCATTTTCTGATATTTACACACTGTATCCAATTGGTTGGTTTCACATCCAATTGCAGAGGCAATAGGAAATCAAGCCACCACCCGACCACATCCAGTCTCAGGGTGGCGGCGATTTCCTATTCCTGTGCATTGATATGGAACCAACCAATATAAGTGCGTAAATATCAGAAATGCACAATCACAGCAAGAACAGCCAATTAATGCAATAAACGTAATTTATTAACACATTACATTATTATTACCTCGCAAAATCCAACTAAAAAGTTTATAGAATTATTACCAATAGGTAAATATACAGGCTGTAAAATGCACTATGTATCAATATTTGTACAAAGTGTTAATGGCTCTCTAATGTAAACACAGTCCGTTTCATTAAATTACAATGAAAAAGGCCAAGTTTGCAATAAATTTTGTTAATCAAAATGCATTGAGTTATGCACATAATATCAAAATATCAAGGGTTGACGTCTAATTGCTATATTCTAATGCAATATTTATATTTATGGTATTTGATTTATTAATAATGATGAAAAATATGTATGCTCATAATTTAAAGCTATTCGTAAAATGTACAACATTATATTAATTATGGGAAATGTTGATAATGTAAAAAGAAAATATTATTAATATTGAATTGAAAGAAAGATATCAGTTTTAATAAGTTATCACAAAGAAAAGATTTATTTACTAATCAAAGGACAGGAAGGGGAGGGAATGGGTGGAATGAACATTGCTTTCATCTGCGCCTGTGAAAGGGACGGCATCAGAGATAGTGGGGGGGATTGGTAGTGGCTTGGGAGTCAGGGTTGGAAGGCAGGTGGCTAGATGGGGGAGTTTGGGGAGGCAGGGTTTGTTGACTGGGAAGGGGCAGCAAGAGCAGTTTGCTTCAATTGCTTGAATTCTTCTTCTGTAACGTATGCGGGATTGACAAAACAGATGGATGGGCAAGGGGGAAAGGCAAGAGTCCTTTCTGGACTTATCACTATCACTTGCATAGAAGATGGTGAGATTAAATAAGTCCTGGACGGACACAGAAGGGAAAAGCTCATAACGCTTATCAATTTGGGTGCATAGTTTGTTGTAGGTGGGAGGCTTTAAGCGCCTGAGGGCGGAACCAAAATTGTAGAGACATACATCTGCAAGATGCATGTTGGTGTGGTTGATGGGGTAGGACCAACAGGTATGCCCCACAGCCCTGATTTCTTGGGTTGCCTATTCCTGCTGCTCCATCTCAGAACTCAGTACAACTGTGCACAGCGTTTTGTGTGGCCCACTCCTCCAGAATGGCCTTGAGCTCCATCTGGTAGGCATACCCATCTGCGGTGTTTAATATTGACAAGTAATAATTGACGCCCAATGGGGAAACTGCCAATAAAACCCCAACAAAACAATACAAGATTGGGCCACGCTTGTACACGTCAGACTGGATACGCTTCTCTCCATAGTCTTGGATACTTGCAGAGATATTAGCATAAAATAGGAAGATGACATCATTATGGGCCCTCATTGCCCTCCCTTTAATAAAATTGATAATGGTCAAATTTTATGGGTTGGTATTCACCAGACTGGCCCCCAAGAACCTGATTAGATAGGATTCTGGCGGCAACCACAACTCTGTGCATCCACAAATTTACTGTTATTTTGTTGGTGAAGATGCTGTGGAGTCCCAGCTGGAGACGTACCTGGACCAGGGGCATCTGTAGGTCACGTTCCATAATGGCCATCATAAGGGGATGGGCTGTGTCACCTTTGGTCAAAGTACAGGCACCAGTTGGGGTTTTCTTGGTAGGGGGCCACAGTTGGCGTGGGCTTGCAGGGTTGCAGCCACAGTGGACTTTGAAAAACCCATTGCGGCCGCAATTTCCCCAAGAGACATAAACATCCCTTGTTTTTCAACCATTTTGTTGAGGGTCTGGATGTACAAGCATTCTGGCTACCACCAACCTACTTAACATCCAGCCATTACCCGGTTTGGTGCCCTTCCAATATAAAGTTTGACATACCAAGAATGGTAACCAAGCAATATCACATGACTACCCAAGTATCCAGTGGCTTGAACCCATCTTGCACAAGACCAACCTCTAGGTTCAATCCAACTAAATCTCTGCCACAGCCAAGTCTATATGAGTCTAAAGTATTACCCAATAAAAGATACTTCTCTTCTCTCCTAATTCCATATTTAAAGCTTTCCCAAAAGGCGCTCCTTATCACTGGTAGCAGCTATGGTTTTTTGACCACACCCATGAGAGAGAAAATGACTGACCAAAACCCGCCCACCTTTGCTCACGTACTCAACTAGGCCACATCCCAGGAGAACTGGAAAACATACTTCTTCGCCCACAACATCAATGAAGATATACCTAGTGGATACACCGTATTCAAAGGTCTGGTCATGCCCAAAGCATGCACCAAGATAATTCAATACAGTCACTCTCTTCAACCACAAAAAAATGAACAACCACCTATCACAGGTGAAGTTACCAACACCAAATACATTGGTATTGACAAGTTCTTTGGTAAAAACAAAGAAAACATCATCAACTGGTTAGACCACACAGCCACTAAACTCTGCGCCAGCCGCATCCCTCATGAGCAATGGGTCCAGGAAGCCAGCAAGCGCCTGTACAAGGCTGCAGCTAACTGGTTTGCCACCTGGGTTGGCTCACAAACTAACAACCTGCTTGACAACTGGGAAGAGTTTAAAGCCAATATCACCCACAATTTCTGCGTCACCAAATCCCTCCAAGAAATTGCAATACAGCTCAGTGATCTTCCTCAGAAGACCACTATCACAGCTTACGCCAATGAATTTGAGGAAATACATTACAAAATCCAAAGCCCAGCACAATCTGACAACATAAATACCAGAGCCTCATTTATCAACAAAATGAAACCCTCTGTTGCTGCCCTCATCCACCCAGAGGCCAACTCCTCCATGCCTGCACTCATTGCAGAAGCCAAGCACACAGAAAAACACGCAAACATGGAATATGCTGCACGCAACGGCAATTGCTCCTCAAATGGCAATGGCAGAGAAAACTTTAATGGCAACAAACTCCAAAATACCAACCATAACAACAGAAACTCCAATTGCAACAATGGCAATCACAGCCAAAGTGCAAACTGCTCCTGTCCCAAGAAAGAGGACACCATCAAAGTTAACAATGCTGAAATAGCAACCCTCTATGAATCTGATCCCACATTCTCTGACCTCAAAGGTCTAAAAACAGAGGAACAGGGAAAAGAGGAGGGGGAACAGGCTTAAGTGCCCCTGTCTCCTCCCAACTTGACAAGAAACTGTACCAAGGCACAAACTTTGCTGCTTGCATCCCATGTGTCCCACAATTCTCCATTTTTATGAACATAAAAATCAAAGATTGCTCACAACTTCTTGTCTATCCATGTACTTACAAATCACATACACATAAAACTATATTTGACTCTGGTGCACAAAACACTATGGTTAGCAAACCTTTTGTAACCAAGTACAAGATACCAGCTGTCAAATCCAACTTCAAATATACCAGAATGGCAGATAAATCAAAGGTTTACTTGAAGGCAAAACAGCTCCCTTCAGAATTGACCTCCAAGGCATACAAACGTCCATCAAAGGACTTGTAATGAACAAAATAAACTATGGCATTGTAGCAGGCATGGACTGGTTTACCCGAGTGAACCCCAGCATATGTTGGAAAACAAAAACCATGACCATCAAACGCAACAGAGTCAATTTTAACATCCTCAAAGAACCTAATAACCTCATTCTAAGAGACATAGTATTTGTCCAAGTCATAAACCAAGACAAGTCAGAACGTCTAACCAAAGATAGTACCCTTCACATAATGAGGTACACTGAATTCAATAATATAAAAACAACAAAAATCCAATGCCAAGAACTTGCAGCACTCCTAAACAAATACACCCAAGTATTCAAAGAAGAACTCACAGAGTTACCCCCCAAACGGGAGGTCAAACATGGCATCAACCTATGTAAAGCCATGCCTAAACCTGCACCCTTCTACAGACTCTCTCCCATGGAGACCCAAACCCTCAAAACACACATTGAGGACAATCTAGCAAAAGGATTCATTCACCCGTCTGAATCCCCATGGGGGGCAGCAGTGTTCTTTGTAAAGAAGAAGGAAGGCATTCTGCATCTAGTAACTGACTACAGAGCACTAAATGCAAGCACAGTAAAGAGTACATACTCTCTTCCACTTATAGAGGATCTGCTTGCAAGACTCTCAGGAGCCATATTTTTCTCCAAAATTTACCTCACCTCCGGCTACAACCAAGTTGAAGTAAAGGAAAAGGACATACCAAAGACTGCGTTCTGTACAGAATTTGGATCCTTTGAGTATAAGGTAATGAACTTTGGGATGTCCTATGCTCCTGTGATGTTTTTCACCATGATGAAACAAGCGCTAAATGGCCTCTTAAATACATTATGCTACCTAGACAATATCATCATATTCTCAAAAACAAAAGAGGAACACCTCACGCATGTCTGTAAGACACTCAATTGACTTGCAAAGCACAATCTTTATGCAAAAACAAGTAAGTGCCAGTTTATGGAGAAGGAACTCCTGTTATTGGGCCACATTGTCTCTGATAGTGGCATCAAAGCAGATCCAGACAAAATTAAAGTCATAAATAACATGCAACACCCCACCTCTGTTAAACAAGTTAGATGCTTTCTTGGTATGGTAGCTTACCTAAGGAAATACATCAAAGACTGCAGAAAACTAACCACATCAATCAATGATTTAACTAAGGGTAATTCCAAAAAGAAATTCATCTGGACACCAGAATGTGACAAGAATTTCCAATTATTAAAACAAGCTTTGATTGAAGCACCAATCTTGCAATACCCTAATAACAACAGGTGCTACAAGCTCAAGTCAGATGCCAGTGATACCACCATTGGCGCAGTACTGTGCATCTGCCAGCTAGGGAAGCAAGACTTCCTGCCAGTATGTTATGAAAGCAGAAAACTGACTAACACTGAGCAGAGATACCAAATACACAATAAGGAACTGCTAGAAATATATCACACATTCAATAAATGGAGATGTTACTTAGAAGGACATTTAAACGTCTGAGTACTAACTGACCAGAAAACTTAATATATTTCAAAACTCAGAATACATTTGCACAGCAACAAGCCAAATATATGTCCCTGCTGGAACAGTTTAATTTGGATATCCAATACAAAATAGGGGAAGAGCTGGTCATGGCTGATGCTCTCTCTAGACTATGTCAGCCTATAGAGGATCACCCTGACCACCTGGACCCTGACTGGCCAAACCTGTACAACACTGAGTATAAAACCAAAGGGAAAGACCCCTCAACACACCAACTGATCCATGATACATTAGTAAGGATCAAAAAGCACTCTCATGTATCAAATATCACAGTATACCCAATCATTAACAACAAACATGTCCTGTACATCCCACTTTCACAAAGAGTTGACACCATATTAAGACATTACTGCCTACTAGGCCATACAAAGGCTAACAACCTATACCTCACATTAAAAGAGATAGTACTGTGGCCCAACCTCAAGAAGGATATAGTTGATGTTCTGAAAAAGTGCACAGTGTGCAAGAAATACACCAGTATAAAGGCTCCTCAGCCAACAGTCAACCCAGTACCAGACCCTGAACCATTTAAGGTTTGGGGGCTAGACGTAGTGGGGCCCTTCCCAGAAACTAAGAAAAATCAATGTTTCTTAATTGTAGCTATTAACTTTGCCACACGCTGGCCCATCTGCTGGGCAACAAAGGACCATAGAGCATAAAACATCAACTGTTTCATTAAAAAAGCAATCATAGCCAACTACGGCACTCCAGAATACATCATAATGGATGGAACAACCAAGGTATCAGGTCACGTAGTAAATGAAAACTTAAAATCCAAAAACATTAAACACTCCACAACCTCTCCTTACAGGCCACAGACCAACAGCAGAGTGGAATGCCTCAACAGCAGCCTTATCAGGACCCTAGAGAAAATGATGGATGGCCATGCCAAAGACACATGGCCACTATATATGAAACATGCATTACTAGTATCCTGAGTCTGCACTAATCAAGGAACAGGATATTCACCGTTTGAGCTAACCTATGGGTACAAACCAGAAATAATCACCCGCAACAAACAGCCATACATAAAGATCCCCCAGGGAGACCCCCCACAGTAGAATAAGCACTAAATCTACAACACATCCGCCTCAAAGCTAAAATAGCAAAAATAAAGAAGCTCAAAACACAAAAGGTAACCTCCACAGAGGAACCACTTCCCATCAACTCCCCCATCTGGGTTCTAGCTGGTAACAGAAAGAAATTAGACTCAGTACACCAGGGACCAGGAAGAGTCATCAATTACATACCAGATTACAACACCTATCTAGTAAAATTTCAAGGTTCAAAAACCCCAATTGTCAAGAAATACCACAGAACCTGTCTCCGCCTTAGTAAAGGAGAACACTCAACCAGACTGGTTTCAACTAGCAAACAGCTCCAGGAGCATCAGGCGGCAGTTGTGAAAAGGAAGCCCCCTCATGATGCGCCAGAGTAACCCCTTAAGGGGTGTGTGTATTGAGGGTCTGGATGTATAAGCATTCTGGCTACTGCCAACCTACTTAACATCCGGCCATTGCCCAATTTGGTGCCCTTCCAATATACCGTTTGATATACCAAGAATGATAACCAAGAAATATCACATGAATTCAAAGTATCCAGTGGCTTGAACCCATCTTGCACATGACCAACCACTAGGTTTGATCCAACTAAATCCCTGCCACAGTCAAGTCTATATAAGTCTGAAGTATTATCTAATAAAATATACTTCCCTTCTTTCTTAATTCCATATATGAAGCTTCCCCAAAAGGCGCTCCTTATCAATTTCAAGAACAATCTCTGGAGTGATTAAATTTCTTCTGCGCCTTACAAGATGATTGGCTGGAGGCAGGGTGTGTCTGCCTTGAGTACCAGATAGTGCCATCTGATTGGCTGTTTCTGGATTCTGGCTTCTGGCTTCCATTGGTGGCCCCATGGCTCACTTGGTCAATTCCATATGCTAGTGTTGCTGTATGATTTGGGTTAGCAGCTGCCTGTGCGTGATGGGAAAACAGGGCTATGCTTGAGGACGCAGGAGAAAGAACACACTCATGGGTGATGCTTGCAGAGGGGCCTGCAGTTTGGGAGTGGCCATAGAGGGAGGCTTCATTGTTGGAAGACCCAGCATAGCCCTGCATGATTTTGTCAAGGCCAGGGAATAGCTTGTTGACTTGGTTGGTGTTGGAAGAAGACATAAAAAACTATTATAATTTTAAACTCAAGAAGAGGAATGTATATTTTAGTCAATTTTATTGTTATATATGTTAATTTTGTGAATATTGTGATATAAATTTTAGCCGTCCTAAAATGGAATAGGGTGATTTTTGGGAATTCTTGTGATTCCTAAAAGAATCAGCACAAATCCACTCTAGATCCTTTAGCATCCTTTTTGAGACACCCATAAATTATATTTATTTCAAATTCCTTGCAATTATGATTTGAAACTTGGTTCTTAGATTTGACAATCCCGCAATTTCAGATTTTTTAATTTTTACATTATGTCTATGATTTGTTTGACATACAGGAAATCTCAAATTGTACATAAAAATCCTGCATTTCTGATTTATGTATCCTGCATTTGTTTGCTGAGTTTTGTCTTTTGTTAGTTGAGTTATCTTCTCAAGGGATTCAAAATTTGCCAATTTAAATAAATCAAAAAAATTCAAAATAAATGGTTGATTTTATTCAATAATTATTTTTTCACTCAGCTGATTTGCATGCAAAAGCAATTCAAAATTTGGACCAAGGATTTGACAATCCTGCATTTTTACGTTTAGGCTCTGAATTTACAGTACAAGGACTAAGACAAGATTCAATCACCATGATCCAAGTATCCTCCAGCAATCCTCTACTGTTTGCTGCCCAAACTGGAAATAAATTCCTCATTTATTCTTTCTACTTTTGCAGATATCAAGGCACAGCATTGTTTGACACTGAAGCAGACCAATCCCTTGTTGACAAGAAATTTACCAACCTCATGAAACTACTCACAGTCCAAAGTAACATCAAAAGAGTTATCATGGTAGACAATAGGAGCACACCAGTCACCAAGGAAGAAAAACCTTTCTGCACCCAAATCAGAGATGTGCAGACTACACTTAGCGGTACTATCATACCAATTCCCAAGTAGGATGTTATACTTGGCCTGGATTGGATGAGAAAGACCAAACCTCATATTGACTGGGATAGCGCTACCCTCACCATACAACAAGGCAAGGTGCACCACCATGTCTACCCAACTCATCTTGACATGCTTATAAAAGACCACATGTTTGTGAAGATTATGGAGACAGAAGAGGAAAAGGACCTCAGCAAGATCAATTGGAACTCCTGCATGTATGAGGTTATCCACTTTAAAAGTACAGAAACCAGCTATCAGAGAGACCCAATTTGAGCACAGCTAGTCATTAATTCCCTTTTGTCTTTCAAGAAGCTTTACCAGAGTTACCACCCAACCAAGGTATATAACACAAAATTGACCTCAAGGGAGTGTAGCAAAATAACAGGCTATCTACTTCCTACTATCACAAGAAGATGACGCCTTAAAGGCCTACCTAGCCAAAGCCCTTGAAAAAGGACTCATACAACCTTCAAAATCTCTTTTTGGTGTGGTTGTCTTTTTTGTAGCAAAGAAAGATGGAGGACTCCACCTGGTCACAAACTACAGGGCGCCCAACAAGATCACAATCAAGAACAGGTATCCCCTGCCCCTGATTGATGACCTTTTTGACTCCCTGGGGGTCCCAAGTCTTCACAAAAATTGACTTGGCAGAAGGTTATCACCAAATCCGCAATAAACCAGAGGACATATTTAAAACAGCTTTAAGAACTAAGTATAGCTCATTTGAATGTGTGGTCTTTAAATTTGGCATGACAAATGCCCCAAGCACCTTTTTAACCTTTATGAATGAAGTCTTTAAGGAACATATCAATAAAAGGGCTATTATCTATCTTGACAACATAACCATATACAGCCTGACTAAGGAACAATACTGGAAATATGTCTGCCTGGTCCTTCACACCCTTCAAGATAACCAACTCATATCTAAGCCCTCAAAATGTGACTTCTTCTCAGAAGAACTCCCATTTTTAGGACACATTATCATCAAGGACGGAGTGAAACCAGGCCAAGAAAAGATATAAGCCATAACTAACATGCCAGCACCACAAAATAAGAGTGAGCTTTGTACATTCCTAGGCATGGTAGCCTATGCTTGAAGATTCATCTCTGACTGTGTTGCCTTGACTTCTCCCTTATCTGAAATCACAGGCAAGATAAACAATCTTTTTATGGACACCGTTGAGAGATCAACACTTTCAACAATTAAAAGAACACATGGTCACTACTCCTATTTTGCAATATCCAAATTGTGAAGAAGTGTACAGACTAGAAACTGATGCCTCCAATTATGCAATAGGAGGAGTACTAAAAATTTAAACTGAAGAAAAGGACCCTCTCCCTGTAGCATATGAATCAAGAAAGCTGTCTGACAGCAAGCAAATATACCTGATACATGACAAGGAACTGATAGCTATTGTCCACTGTTTAATGAAGTGACAATGCTACCTGGAAGGTGCATAGATATTTAAGGTGATAACCAAACACAAGTCTTTGGTGTTCTTTAAGACCCAACAACATCTATTTAGACAACAAGCTAAATGAATGAACCTCATATAGAAGTACACCATGATGATTGAATACAAACCAGGCAAGGAAATGCTTACTACAGATGCCCTGTCAAGGCTGTACCGTAAAAATCTCCTATTCACTGATGGAGACCCCAATTAGCCCATGTTAATAATAGGGAATCTCCAAGAGGGATTCCCACCTGGTAAACCAATGGAAATCCAAGAGAAAGTCCTCAAGAACAAACATATGTTCAAAAACATATATGGTACTCTATACCACATGCTACCAAGTGGCAATACTGTACCCTATGTTCTGTCAACACAAAAGATTAACACAATTTTTTGATAACACAGAGATCTGGGACACACCTGTAGCAGGAACTTGAATGAATACATCAAGACACACTACTGGCGGCCTAACATGCTGGACAACATCAAGGAAGTACTAGACCAATACAAAGTCTGTTTAAAAGTACACCTGCTCCAAGGCACTCCCCAAGTCAGTAATATCAGTGTCAATCACAAAGCCTTTCAAAATATGGTCACTGGATATTGTGAGACCAATGCCTGGAAATAACAAAGGCAAAAAGTAAATTATCACAGTCTTTAATTAGGCAACTAGGTGGCATGTAGCGCAAGCTACAAAAGAACATAAAGGAAACAATGTAAGATAATTTATTAGCAAACAGATCATAGCTAAGTTTGTGAAACCTGAAATCCTGATAACAAACAGAGGAACCAAACTCAAAAACATTGACACCAATGTCTACCTCACCAAAAACTGAATAAAACACACCATAGACAGCCCCTATCACCTAAAAGAAAACAGAAGAGTTGGAAGACTAAATGGTTCCCTCATAGAGGCCCTAAGCAAGCCATTGATCAACAATTCAAAGGCCTGGGTTGACATGCTACCAACAGCACTTGTGGTGTGCAGAACACGAGTTAGCTGCAATATGGACAAAAGCCTGTAAAAACTTGTCTATGGCCATAAACCTGTCATTGTTAGTACTACATCAGGACCACAATTACCTCTACCTAAGAAAGTGCCAGGCAAAAATGATCCTGACATACAGCGCACCAGGAAGGAACAAGAGGATAAGGAAAAAGAGAGAGTTGAGAGAGAAGCAATCCCACTGCAACAGGAACACTTCCAATTCAGGGACAAGATCTGGGTTGTTAATCACAACATGTACAAATTAGACCCAGGACTACAAGAAACAGGTATTGTCATGGAAGTCAAACCAAACAACACTTACCTCATCAAAGGTATTAGCGCTCAAACAGAGCTCAAGCGTATGCACCATGACTTCCTCTGCCTTTGAAAAGCAAGATCAGCACAATGTAACTCCTGGATCCCTGTACCTAATTCAAAATTGGATCAATACCAAGCCCCAATCCCTGAAACTCTCAAGAAAATTCCTAAGGTTCCACCTTCCAGCACCCCAGGGGGAGATGTTGCAACATCTTCAATTACTACCTCTCAGGAAAGCAATTTTTCAGGGCCCAGAATGCCCTAGACAATCAGCTAGCCTTTCTAGAGATAAAGCAATCAATAGCACAGAAAATATTACCAACTGTCTTCCTGGGGGAAATCCCCCTTCCTTATCATAAATGGCCTGGGGTTTGCAAGGCCCACATGCTGCAAAATCCTGGCATCAAGTCTAAATACAAATTTGGGTCCATTAACTATTGTAAATGATAAATTGGGAAGGAAATTGTTTGATCATGCAATAAGGCTCTCAATTGCTTGCGGGCTCTAATAATAGCTGTAGCACCTTGGATGCTTCAGCTGAACCAATTTTCATGTTATACCAGCCAATGTACTTCCATCCCCAGATCCAAGTGCGCAATTTCTGAACCAAATTGCAAGTATCACTAAAAATGATACCACCAGACCTCTGGTGGCACAAAAGGCTAAGTATTTATCAGTAAATAAAGTAATGAGGAGGAAAAGCCTTCCTCACTGTTGACATCTTAAAATAAACAACTTTATTCCCAGGACCCATTATTTTCTTTCAGGAATTATCTATTTTTGTACCAATATAATCATTCTTTTTGCATCTATTTGTGAGTCCACTACACAATAAAACGTGCCTATCTGTTCCCTTCTAGTTCTGCTCCTGTTACTTTGGTTAAGCCACCTTGAGCCATTGATTTAGAGTTCCTCCACCCCCACCACCTGGATCTTCCTCCTGGCCACTCTATAGTGACAATTCCGCCTACAATGAAGAATATTCCTCTCACTCCCCCCTGCCAACTGTGCCTCTTTCCCAAGACTTCAGTAAGTTGGGTTTTGTCTATATCACAGTATTGGGGCTGGCCAACTAGGCCGTGCCCCATACTGAAAGTTGGCGTTTACTAGCTACTGCAGTTAATTATAATGTCATAATAGCATCAATTGTGCACATGACCTTCCAGGCCTGGCCCGCCTCCCCTGTGGGAGCCCAGATGGACTCTGATATGGTCCATGACAATATGCCAATCATTACAAAACTAGTAACCCTGGGACCCAGTTCTTTGATTATAGGGGCATCTTGTATGCTTTTATTTTTGACCTCAGCTTACTACCTGTGGGGTTCCTGGTCACCAGTCCCCAAAGTGTGTCCTGGGTCATAGCCAGGGACCGGCTTGGAGGAGTTGTCATTCTCCAACAGTGGTGAATGGTTGGTTAGGAGCTTATACTTGGCCTACATAAGAGCAAACTCTTACATTACCTTCCCAATCACTAGGCAAGCATCTCCACCATAAACTTGTACTTCAGCAGGCGCCAGCCCTTCTGTAGGCCAATACCAATCCTCTAATAGTCTAGAAAACTCTCCCCCAATAAACTCCCTTCCTCTATTTGTCATTTCAAGATGCCTAGTCAATTTTCCCACTCCTCCTGGGCAGACTTACTAGAGGAAAACTTCCTGCAACCTAGGCAATATGATTCCTTGTCCCCTGGGCTAGAATAGAAAATGTGGGGTAATTGACTCATAGAACTTATATCCTTTCTTAACACAGGAAATTTTGGTAGGGGTTATAATATGCGCTTTATTCACAGTCAGAAGGAAGATCTCCTTAGAAACCTTCTGATATATGCCCTTGGGATAGGGAATAATGAGGGTTTTGTGTCAATACTTGTAGTCCTTTAACAATCTCTTGGACTCCTTTTACTTGGTCTTTGGCTCCTGCTCCTTGGTCTTGGGCTCCTGTATTCCAATCTTGGGCTCCTGCGGTCTGTTCCAGCTCTGGCTTCCTACTCCTTGTCTTTGGCTCCTTCTTTAGCTTTTGTGGCCTTTGTAATCCACTTGATCCAGTCCCTGAAGAGTCTCAGATGACTCTCCCTTTTATAGCCCCTTGTTTCAGACCAAAAACCTCTCTTAGAACTCTGGTTTTTCAAAGCTTAAACTATCCAGTTTTTCTCCTTCTATAATATATTAAACTTTATAACTTAGTTCAGCCAATAAAAGCCCTGAATTTTCTGCTTCTGCTCCTCATTTTTTAGGCTTTAACTCTTAAGTTTAAGCCCTTAAAACACTGATCAAATAGTCTCCGGCTTGCAGCCAATCACACGCCTCAATTCAACGGGTTTGCCAAAAAAGATTTTCCTAGATGATCTGTTCTTGACCCTGGTTTGAACCCAAAGCTGTCTTTCTCTGGGTAAACAACTGCTCTGCGTTTCAAAACGGTTTTGCCATAATTCCTGTCACGTTTCCCTGGCAAATCTCAAGCGCTTCTACATATTTTTTACTTAGGCAAATTTTGACCCCTTGATTTTACAACGTTTCTCTGTGTTTCTCTTAACGTTTTGCAACTTTGAACCTGCTTGCTGCTTGTCCTTTTGCCTCTCCTAGTTGTTCTTGGCAAAAGTTGCTCTTTTGCCCTTACAGTTTCTCTGTTCTATTTCCAGCTTCTTTCTAGCTCATTTCCTCCTTAATTCTTCTTTCTAAGATAATATACAGTTCTAACAAACTATATATTATTTTTCCTCCTCTTTGTTTTTTATTATTGATATTAAATTCTTTTTTAATCATAATCAGGCAGTATTTAATTATTATTTAACTGCTTTTTTTTATCTATTTCCCCCTCAAAAGACACTAAAATCAGCTCTTCAAGCCTTTGCATCCAGTCTGGCTAGTTCATCCTCCCAGCTCTTCAGTTCTTCAGCACCAACTTCTGGTCCTTTGGCCATCCTGCTTTATGATCAGCTAGTCCTGCATCATAATATTCTTTTCCTTCAACTTCTCCTCAACCAGTTCCTCAACAAATCCTCACTAGGAACCTCCTTTGTTCCTTCTACACACTGAACCATATTGGTTCCTACAATTCAATATTAATTAACAGTCTGTCAACTAGCCTCCACTGTGATCAAACAGTCCCTCTTGCTAGTATTCTCTGTTAATTATGTGAACCACCTTGGTTCTTTATCTCAGTCCCCATTACCAGAACCTGTAGACCCAGGCATGAGTCTACATTGAACTGGCGTTTGACTGGGCCCTTGCAAGTGACAATCCACTTAGGCCTTTCAACCATAGATCAATGTCTATGTGTTGTCTTTACTCACCCAGGTGATTAAGTCTGGGCTTTCAGTCACAGAGTAATCAGCTCTACTTCCCAGAGGCCTGATCACACCAAGTTCTGCAGCTTGCTTCCTCAAGCAAACCGCCTTGGTGACACCTCTGAGCAAATCTATGCCCTACAATGCTCACTTTGGGTTCCCCCAAAGCTCCCATAGGGGCATAAACAATGACACCCTACCAGTCTGTTAGGTAGGGTGCTTGCTCACAGACCTCCTGTAAGCGTATTAGGGTACATAGATCCCTCAAAGTTCTTTCCCTCCCTGGAAGCCCGTGTTACCCTCCAGGGGTCCAAAACCTACTCCCCCCAGACAGAAAAAAGTTCCCTGCTTGCTATTTCAGTCTTCACCCTTCCGCAGCCACAGTTCCCTGCAAGGTGAAGCACTATAGCCCAAAGCAGCCAATTTCTTCTTCTGGGTGGAGGCAGCATCTGCCTCTGGTAGTTCTATGTTACCTACCAGCCAGGCCTTACTTACCCTAGTAGATCATGTTACCTACTAGGCTCACCCTACTTACCCCTAGTAGCCCTATGCTACCTACTAGCTTACAGCGTCTCCAGCTAACCACACATTGTCACTCTTTAGCATATTGTCTTTATTTGAAGCTAAATCAACCCTCTCCTGCAAAACAGCACACATGTGGATCATCACACTACCTAAGACAGCATATGACCAAGAAGAAAGAAACAAACAAAAGCCAAGAAGGAGTTGTTGTCAAGCCATCCCAAGTTCAGACTGTGACCATTTCCACCTCCAATAAGAATGCTGCTGCCCCCACAAACCTTTTTGACCTGCCAAAAATGGATTTGGCTGGTTTTATAGAAGAAATAATAATGATAAACGTCTTGTTCTGTGCCCACCCTGAGAGCTTCAGAGACAATACTAAGAAGGTTATGATGGTGGCCGCTCAACTGAAGGATGATTCTAGAGAGACCTTTCTGACCAGCCTAGAGGAAGATTGGTACCTCATACTCTCCTACAACCAATCCCTGGAGATAATGAGCTCTGCAATTACCCCTTCTGGGGCCAAGATCCAAGCCTACATGGGGCTCATCTGCCTGAGCCAGGGAAGGGACAACCTGTAAACCTACATACAACAATTCCTACGCCTGGCAGAGGCCGCCAAGATCCCTGACAATATATATGGATTTCTTTTCAGAAACGGCTTGAACCCACACCACACCAGCCTAATGAGACACCACCAATGCAACCTCCCCAAAGAATAGCTCCTGGCAATTGCCAGAGGCATGTACTTCAGCCAACCACAAAGATACCACACTGAACAGCCCCAGAACAACCAATCCCCTGTTACTAGTATGCCTTGCTTGAACATGACCCTGGAAGAGTACCAACATCATTTCAGAAGCAGGCTATACTTCTATTGCCATCAGAGTGACCACTTATCTAAAGACTGCACTAGATTCTCCAACGGAACCCAAGGAGCCATCATTTCAGCAATAAACAGTGCTTTCCAGTTCTACTATATCATTGACACTATTTTATGTTAGTATGACCATGTGGTGAACACTGTAGCCCTTCTAGACAATGGGGCAACCCTCAGCTACATGGAACATAGCCTAGCCAAGGAACTGGGTGTAACAGTCCAAGAAAACTCCCAACTGGTAACCTTGGGCAACAAGGCAAAAGACCTGTCACACAAATGCAAAGAGTATGTCTTCCTGAAGCTAAATGTAAAACTCCTGCCTATCAGATTCTATGTCATGAAGAAGCTTCCCAAACCTGTAGTGATAGGTTTTGAATCGTGGGTTGACCACAAATTGAACTTGGACTATAAAAACCATCAGGTGACTGTCACTCATGAGAGCCAAACCTTAGAGGTTCCCTGCTTGAACCCTCAGCAGACCCCAGAGCTGAACAACTTCACCATGAAAACTTGCAAAGCTGAGATCCCAAAATCTTTTGAAGCCTTGGGAGTCTGTCTTCTCAGGAGAAGAAGACACCACCTTGCCTAAATATAGTCAGTTTGACCATACCATTGATCTCCTCCCAGAAACCCACCCTAAACATGGAACTGTTTACAGTTGCAACAAAAAAGAACAAGTTGCCTTAATAGAGTACCTGGACAAGATGTTAAAGAAGGGATACATACACATCTCCAAAGTTTCCTGTTTGTCCCCTTTACTGTTTGTTAAAAAGAAGGTCGGTGATCTACGTTCTTGTGTGAACTAACAGGACCTAAACAGCATCACTGTGAAAAACAGATACTCTGTACCCCATCCTGAAGACCTCTCAGACCAGCTTTCAGGAGCCAACATCTTCTCAGAGGTTGATTTAAGAGATGCCTTTAACCAGATCTTGATCAGGCCTGGAAATTAATGGAAGACCGCCTTCAAGACCAGGAAAGGTCTTTAAAAATACCTGGTTATGCTTTTTGGGTTGTTCAATGCAACCAGAAAATTAAAAACTATGGTGGACGTGGTCTTGGGAGGACTCAAGGGCCAATATTGCATGGCTCACTTAGACAGCATCCTCATCTACAGCTGCATCCCAGAGGAACATTTCAAACATATTCAAGCTGTCCTACAATGCTTTAAGGAACACAGACTATTTGTTAAACTCCAGAAATGTAAGTTCTTTCAAGAGGAATTAGAGTTCCTGGGGTAAAATTTACTGAAAGAAGGTTTTGCAATGACACCCAATAAAATAGAGGCTGTGACATCATGGCCTGAACCTAAGAACTTCAAGGAGGTCAGAAGTTTCCTGGGCCTGGCAAACTTCTTCCAGGAATTTGTCCAAAATTTTCTTCTATCTGCTTGCCCTTGGCCTACCTCATCTCCAAGAAGCACCCATCTGTGTGGAACAACACTGCCAAATATGCCTTTGAGTTGCTAAAGAACGCCTTTGTTTCTGCCCCCGTCTTAGCAATGCAAGTTTGCAATAAACCCTTCATTGTGGAGAAAGACAAGTCCTGATTTGCATTGGGGAGGTGTTGCTTCAGGAGGGACATGATATTAAGCCGCACCCTGTAGCTTAATACTCAAGGAAGTTTAATACACCTTATTTGAACTACCCCATCTATTATAAAGAGATTCTTGCTATCATCCAGTCCTTGAAACATTAGAGAATATAATTGTGCAATGCCAACCACCCAGTGAAAATCATGAATGATCATAAGAACCTGACATACTTCTTCAAGTCACAACAACTAAACCAGCACCATGATAGATGGGCTCTATTCCTAGAAGATTATGAACTATAATTCAGCTATAAGCCTGGAAAGATCAACATTTTACCTGACACCCTGAGCCAAAGAGCAGACCTTTTCCTAGTGCCAAAGAAATTGAGGAATTCAACACTAAATCCTTGCTGTCACCAAACATGATTGAGCCAATGCTCCTATTCCTGGGACTAGCCAGTAGAAGAGAAGAAATACAACTAGCTCAGACCTTAGACAAGCACTACATCTTCATCATGAAAGGCTCAAGGGAAATATCAACAGTCAATACTACCAAACAGGCTACTCCTTACATGGAAACACCCTACAACTATACAGACGCACCTACATACCAGAAGACCCACTGAGCTTGGAGATATTGAAGAAATCCCACAGCTCCCCCATTTCAGGACACCCCAGGTGTACAAAGACTCTCAAAGAAATCCAGAGAACCTACATGTTGTCACGGTAAGTTCCATAATGCTGGGAACTATTCAGCCAAGTAGGAAAGCTCAGAAAGACAAGAAACCTTTAACAAAGCTGACTGATTTAACAGACTTAAATCAAACTGTTGATTGAAAATGGGTTACAGCTGCTCCAGTTTGCCAATTGAATCCATTCCCCCCTGTAAGCTGACGTTAATAAATTGACTTAACTTAAGGGTCACCAGATATGAACTTATTAATCAGCATGGTTGTCAGAAATTGGTCACCCAAGGGTTCTTTGCAACCTGGACCAGATACTTACTTGACAATGTGGAAGGAATAGGAGCCCAGGATCCAGGTGGTATTGCTTAGTCAATTTTTGATATATATTGAATAATTTTCACTGTTTCAACTCTAAGAGTTGAGTCCTCCCAAAATTACTCAATAAAAATCATATATTCCTTGGTCTAATTTACATTTTAAAATGCATCATGTAGTTGGATTGTTGTGCTAAATTCCCCACAATCTGATTCTAAGCCAGATCATTACTGGAAGATGGGGCCCTGCAGTTGAAACTTTGTTGTTGGCACCTCTCAATGTTAATTCCATGCCTGCCAATCTTGGAGTGGTTCCCTCTGTCCTTGAAACTGAAAATTGTGTTGCATCTAATGTCCATAATTTTATTTGGAAGATACTCTGATGCTTTCATAGGATATTTATCTTGGGCTACTTTGGTTAGGATTAATATTTTACTTAATCCTAGTATCTCAATTGGAAATCTCATAGAACAATATCTGAAGCCACATTGGTGGTTAATCATTAATTCTATGTGGATTTGGGTGGTAATTCCCCACCACTTAGAAATAACTTCATACTATCCCACAATTTCTGTCACACATGTGTCCCAGGATGAAGTCAAATGTTGAAGGATACCTCAGCGGTTTTAAGACATGTGGATGCACCAAGCCCAATTGAGGAAAGCCAGAAGGATTACTATAACCCCTTCAGATTGCAGAAGGCCCTTGGAAGTCAGTATCCATGAAATATATTGTGGAGCTACCTAATTCAAAGGAATTCAATACTATCTTCATAATTGTCAATTGTTTCACCAAAATAGCTCACTTCATTCCAATAACAACCAAAGTAACTGCAAAAAAAACTGCCACCCTATTCCAGAACCAAGTATTCATGAACCACAGACTCCCACAAGAAGTGGTCTCAGACAGAGGCCCACAATTCACCTCCAATTTTTGGGCCCTTTTTCTAAAGGACTTGGGAATAAAAAGATTTTTTACCACTAAATATCACTTCCTGAGCAATAGGCAGACCAAGAAAGAAAACCAGGTCCTCAAACAGTACTTAAGATGCTATGTAAACTCTGAACATAACAACTGGATAACACACCTACCAATGGCTCAGTTTGCATACAACAACAAAGACCACATCTCTTTTGGCATGTCCCCCTTTAAGGCCAACTGCAGATTCAACCCCACACGGGATGCACCACCCACAGAGGAAGCCAACAATCCAGAAAGACAAGATTTGGTCATCAACATCCATGTGTGCCAAGAGGAATTCACCTAAAATCCAAAAAGAGAAGTACAAGTGTACAAGGATTTTGCTGACAATAAATGAAGCCCTGGCTTACCAATTGAAGTAGGAGACCTCATGTACCTCAGCACAAAGAACATCAAGACCACGGCTCCATGCGCTAGTTGAGCTCCCAACAAACAGGCCCCTACAAAGCCCTACAACACATTGGTCCCATAGCATAACAGTTAGAACTACCCATGGATGGAAGATTCATGGTGTATTTCACCGCTCCCTGTTATTAAAAAAGAAAGGAATTTCTCTCCTGCACCAGATAGTAAAAACAGCTCCCCCACCTATCAAAGTAGGAATCTTTACAAAACATGAGGGCAAAGCCATCTGGGACAAAAAATCTGCTATCAAAACCTCATTTCCTGATCAAATAGAAAGGGCACCCAAATGAAGAGAATACTTGGGAATCAGAATCCAACCTGGAGAATACTGCTACTTTGCTGAAGGAATAAAAGTCTTAAATAAAGAGCTGTGCTCTTCAAGATAAACTATGGTAGGGGATGATGCCAGAGCCCAGAATGCCCTGGACAACCAGCTGGCCTTCTTAGAGGCCAAACAACCCACAGCCTGGAAAACATTAGCAACTGCCTTCCTGGGGGAAAAATCCCCTTTCCTGAGCACAAATGGCCTGGGTTTTGTGAGACCCACATGACACAAACCCTGACATCAAGTCTAAACACAGATTTGGGTCCATTTACTATTGTTAAATGATAAATTGGGAGGGCAATTGTTTGATCACGCAATCAGGCGCTCAATTGCTTGCAGGTTCTAATAATAGCTGTGACACCTTGGAATGCTGCAGCCAAACCAAGGTTTATGTTATACCAGCCAATGCCCTTCCACCCCCAGATCCAAGTGCGCAATTTCTGGGCCAAATTTCAAGTATTACTGAAAATGATACCACCAGACCTCTGGTGGCACAAAAAGCTAAGTATTTATCAGTAAGTAAAGTAGTGAGGAGGAAAAGCCTTCCTCACTGTTGACATCTTAAAATAAACAACTTTATGCCCAGGACCCATTATTTTCTTTCAGAAATTATCTATTTTTGCACCAATATAATCATTCTGTTTGATCTATTTGTGAGTCCACTAAACAATACAACCGTGTCTATCTATTTCTTCCTTGCTCTGCTCCTGTTACTTTGGTTAAGCCACCTTGCACCATTGATTTGGAGTTCCTCCACCCCCACCACCTGGATCTTCCTCCTGGCCACTCTATAGTGACAATTCCGCCTACAATGAAGAAGATTACTCTCATTTCCCCCTGCCAACTGTGCCTCTTGCCCAGGTCTTCAGTAAGTTGGGTTTTGTCTATATCACAGTATTGGGGCTGGCCAACCAGGCCATGTCCCATACTGGGAGTTGGCATTTCCTAGCTACTGCAGTGACTTATATTATCAGAATAACATCAATTGTGTACATGGCCTTCCAGGCCTGGCCTGCCTCCCCTGTGGGACTCCAGCTGGACTCTGATATGAGCTGTGGCGCTGTTGTGAATGCCGCCATTCACCATGCTCTGATTTTGCCTTTAATGGGTTATTTTGAGGACAGGTCTCTCTCTTTCACTGTTGCCCCTAAAAATGAGTTTGTATCTGAACTGGGAAATACAATTGTTTGATTTCCTGATTCTTTACAGCTTGCTTGCTCCACTCATGCTTGTTACAAGTGATCCTACTGTCCATGTACTGTTTTGTGATAAAGTTACATAGCATATATTATTATTCTTTATACCCAATAAATTTAAGTTCTATTTACATTTTTGTCTTTGTATCTTCAAGTACTTTAATGCCTCTCTCTAGCCAAAACTAGTAGATATTATTTATTCAGGACCACAAGTTAATTTCATAGCCTTCCTGCCATTCTAACTGAGACTTAGTATGAATACAATCCTAAGGTTAGGATTTCCCATTGTGACTCTGTGCTGCGCCTCAGATCACAACAAAAATGGTGCTCACTACAGGGGCTGTAAGCCCCTCTATTATCCCTTTTGCAACAAAGTTTTCAGGACCTTTGCCTCCTCCCATACAAGAGCCAACTTTGCCTGAAATTACCAGTCCTTCTATTGAGGAAGACATTGGCAACCTGCCTATTGTTCCTACTGTGCTGAACCTTGGGAGTGGTCCCCGCCTAGTGGCCTACCCTTTGGGCACCCCTGACTTGGAACAAGTCACGATGATAGCCCTTGGGATAGCCTGTGAAGGGGCCATCCCTTGTCTCCAATTACAGTTCAGTTAAGCAGAATACTAAAAATTGACTGTGGCTCCTCAATTTCCACAGTATCTCCTCTCAGCAGCTGGCTCTGCTGAACACCTATTGTCCTCCTTTGTAAAGCCCTCCTTAGCCCACAATCAAATGGTGTTAGGGCTCCATGTTCAAGATATTTTGTCCCTACAAGCAGTTGTCACAAATCACTGGAAGCAGTTTGCTGCGTATCAACAGGGGATCTACTCCCTGTTTTCCTTGGTATCAGACAACCAGCGCAACTCTGTCACCTCCTAAACCTTCTTGGTTAATTCCATTGAGAAAATGCGCCAGTCTATCCCCAAATACGTCAGGGAGTGTCTACATGAGTTTTACCAGTTGGAACAGCCCTGGTGAGCCCAAGTAGATTCTACCTTGAACACTTATCTTACCAATATTGAACAACTTGTGCAGCAAATCAATGCATTATGTGCTTAGTCTTTTGGTCAACTACAACAAGCGGCAGACCTTGCTTTTAAAGGACTTTATGAGCTCAGTAAAGAATTTGATCAAGAAAGGGTAGCCACAACCGCTGCCATTGCCAAACTTCAAACTCAAGTAAATGAGTTGTCCATGCCCAAGCCAGATGTTTCTCCTTCTCCCCCATCCAACATTCTGATGGACAGAAAACAAAAACTGTGGGAAGCCATTTGAGAGCTACAAGCGTCCACCTGCAGTCAGGGACGCCCTGCAGAGTTGCCACAGCTAGATTCTCAAGTGCTCACCTTGACAACCCAAGTTGCGAAGCTACAGCAAAAAATTGCCGCTTTACGCAAGATTGTGGCAACTGCTGCTAGTCCAGCTGAGGTTGTCAATGAAGATGGCTGCTTGTCATGAATGACATTTTAATACTTTTATTGAAAACCCAAGAGTCAAACCCCAGTTCCCTGAAGGCGGATCAAACCCTCCAGGACAGACCAAGACCCACCAATCTATTAAATCACAGGCTCAAATTGTTAAATTACACTGCAACCTGCCAGCCTGCTACAGAAAATTCCCTGAATAGTTGCCAGTCTGCTGCCAAACTGGTGCCAATGAAGACCCATACCTGCAAAGGAGATGTAACCTGGCTAACAGAGGTTGGGGAAGGACCTACTGCCAACCTGCCCAAAGCCGCTACTGGAGTTTTGAAACCAACATTTGAAACCCTGGAATCAAACCCTGACCATCCAAAGACTACTTGAGTCACACAAAGTGGACAGGAGACTGCCCACTTGTTAAATTGCAAACCCAAGTTAACAAGTTACTTTGAGACCCGCCAATCTCCCAAGGACAATTCCCCAAATGATCACCAGATTGATGCCAACCTTGATCCACCAAAGATCCAAACCTATGCAGAGGTTGCAGCTTGCCTTAAGGAGGTTAAGACAAAACCTATTTTTAACTCTGCCTATGACCACCAGCAACTGCCAGCTTTCCATCCAGAAGGGGTAGTACAATTGAACTACTCAGGTAATATAGTGAACAGTGGCGGCGGAACAAAGCATTACAACTTCTATTTTCCAGAGCAGGCACAACCTGGATCTTCTGCCCTCAAGACTCCAAGCCAAGATCCATGCCCCGCCAGTGCCTTGTCTACAAACCTGAACCCTGCAAAAATCAAAGAAGCAAAGTCCCATGGTATAAAAACCCTGGCAGTATGGTGATGACCACATTACCATTTTTAATAATAAAGTTTTATGAACCTTTGGTTCAAACAAATCTTACCCTATCTAGTCTTAGTGATCTTTCATCTTAATTACAGTCAAGTAGACAACCAGGCCGCCGCCCTCTCCAGAGACCAACCTACCAAACCGCTCCAGGCATTATACCGTCCCCCAGGAGCCCCCTTTGAACCTGTGCACTTTACTGAATACCCCCCAACCCGGCCTATTCCAAGTACAACTTGGAAACCATTCTCATTGCTGACCCCTTGGCAAGGACTAGAAGTACCAACTACGTAGGACGCAAAGGAAAAGAATCAAGATACCACCCTTATTGTTCAAAGACAAGTACAATTACCTACCAGCATACTTTGTTCCTATGACTCTGCCCTCAACCCCTAGACTGGACTGCCCACTGGAACCCCCTGCCACCGCTGAGACCACCTCTACCCAACTGTTTGGAGTAATTTATAATACTTTGACAGGGTTGGTGGATTCCATGGTCCCCAACTCCAGACCCTGGTCCTTTCTCAGGAAATCTACCTCTTACATTATCAAGTTAGCACCCATTCTATGGTGGGCCTTACCCGCTGGTTTGGCTGCACCTCAACCCAAGCCGCCCAATGCCTCTGCCTATGACTGGCTCCCTGACACTGCTGCCCAGGACTACCAGGAATCCCCTGAATCCACTTTTCTAGAGAGTTTATTGCTCTAGCCAATGAGGTAGACCTTCTGAAGCAGGAACAATCCAGCCTAGGCAAGGACATACAGGAAATGAGTGATTTAATCAATTTGGTAAACAACATGTTTGCCCCTTGCCTCTCAGTGGGACCTTCTTTCACCTCCTGGCTGGCTGAGCTTTCTACTGTGGTAACCACACATGGTCAGCACCTGGAAAGTACTGTGCAACAGACCACCCTAGCCAATGATACAGGTGCCCACGCTTCTGAGACCTTGACTACTCTTGAAGAGAGTGTCCGTGAGCTGTGGGCCAGGCAGCCCCCCTCCAAATCTGAAGCAGAATACTCCCCACATATAAATGTACTTGATAGCAACAATGGTGGTCCAAATCCCAAAGCACACTTCAAACCTACCTTTAAGCAAGTCTTTGACCCTAAAACTTCTACTATTGCAGCTTTCCTAACTATCTAGGAACTGCCATGAGAAGATCCTCTGATGAGGTCAAGAAGGAACACATTCTAACCTGCCTGCACCTGACCTGTCAGGAGGTAGTAGTGCCTGAGTTGCCCACCATTGAGAGTTGGGAAGAAATGAAGCAGCTTCTGATCAACAAATTTGGTGACAATCTTAGTTTGGAAGTGAAGAAAGATGCCTCCATGCACATTGCGTTCAAACATAAGGAGAATCTAGCTGAATTTGCAGATAGATACTACGTGGTAGGACAGCAACTGATAACAAGCAGATAATTGACCACACATGAAGCTTACATGGCTTGCAATCAAGCCCTCAAAGCTAACCAGCTTATGTGTCTCCACTTTAAGGCTCACAATGACATGCTTTCCTCTATGAAGAGCATAAAGATGCTGTTGTAGGATATGCACCTTACCCATTCTGGGGTGGTTGTGAGGGAGAATTGTGATGCCTTTAATTCTGGTTTGTCTTCCTGTGGCCCTTGCATCCTCACCATGAGCTCATAGAATCCTCCTAGACGCCAAGGGTGCCACAAATGTGGCCAGATAGGTCACCATTCTTGAGTCTGAACCAAACCTTGGGTTGAAGGAGCTGATCCCAAGGAGCAGGCGGGAAAAGAACAGTCAACCTAGAAGGGGAGACGCTTTTGGTTGACAATTCTTCCCAGTCTTCTTCAATCTCCCCCTCTATAGCTGACTATGAGCCTGCTGACACTGAGGCTCATCCCATTCTGCTGCTGTTCCACAACATCTCCAATGATTCAGACATGGATGATTTGGACGTTGATGATCCCAATGTCTATGGGTATTCAGTTCTTGCCGTCCCCAAAACCATTGTGGTCCCTTATAAGTTACTCTCTGAGAAAACTACAACAACTGCTAAGCCTTTTTATGAAGCTAAAGAGATTGTCTCTTGCCCATACCGCATCCAAGCTAAGAGGCTGCCTGTGCTTGTAGAATCATCCAAAGAAGCTGTGGAGGTTACTGACGCTGTATTCAAGAATGTTTTGGTTTCACTTCCTCTGCAGACTGTCTATAAGGAGTTTCAAGGCTTGAGATGCATGATTGAACAGAGGGACAAAGAACTAACAGAAGCCCAAGACATTCTGGCTGTCCTCCCTCCCTTTGGTTGTACTACCACTTGGGTGAAAATATCCATCCAAAAGGTGAAAATTAAGGCCGTCTTAGACATTGGATCTCCTGTTAATGTTGTCTCCTTGAAGCTTGTCAAGAAGCTCAAACTTGCCCCTGACCTCAACTATCACCAATTTTATGGTATAGGTGGGCTATCCATGACTCACGCTATAAGGGCCTATTCTGCTCTTCCCATGTGGTTTGGCAAGCTAATCTTAGCTGTGCATGCTGTAGTCTTGGAGAATGAGAGTTACAATCTCCTATTTGGTACTAAGTTCCTTAGGGCATACAATGGGATCATCAACTTAAAGGATGGCTACCTCTCTGTCTTAGGGTACAAAGTCCCTCTGATCTTTGAGGAGCCTGTTAATGTTCCCGGGAAACACCTCAAGACCTGTTCCTTAGAATATCCCACTGGTGTCTTCACTCTAAAATACTGTACCCACTCATCCAACATGAAGTGTCCTCCTATGGCTTGTTCTGTGTCTGAGGGGATTCCTCTCCTGGCCACCTCCGCTGTGATCATTCCCTCTGGATCCTAAGCTATCTTAGACTCTCAAATATTGTATGAGTTACCTGAGTGCACGTTCCTAGATTTATACTCTCCTCCCTCAATAGGCCACAACAAACCCTAACTCTGCCCAGGAATCTTGGATGTCTCTCATAAAGACCCTGTTCAATTGCTGGTAGCCAACTTGACAGCTCTCCCCATAAATGTGTCTAGAGGGCAGGTTATTGGCTATGGTAAGTTGCTGAATGCTCCTGATGTCCTATTGCTACATCCCTTTGGTACGTTCCAGGACTTTAACTTACCTGAAGATGAGCTCCAAGTCCTATCCTTGTTTAATGCGTAAGATTTCCCAAAACTATCCCCAGTCCAACAGAAGGAGGTGCTTTATTTGCTAGATCAGTTTTCAGATATCTTTTCTAAAGATAGCACTGATTATGGTATAGCCAAAGGCTTTATTCACCAGTTTGATACTGATGACACTCCCCCTTTTGAGCTAAACCTTATTGCTGCAGTCTAGTGGAGCACGCTTAGGTGTCTAAAGAACCCAAAAAACTTTTAGACGCTGGGCTACTGGCTCCTTCCCAAAGTCCAAGGGCCTCCCCTTGCTCATACTGAAGAAGAAAGATGGAGGTCATCACATTTTGATGGACTATTGACAATTGAACTCCTTAACCAAAAAGGATTCCTACTCCTTGCTGTGTATTAATGATGCTCTCCACTGCCTTGGAGGCTCTAAGTTCTTCTCTGCTATGGATCTAGCATCAGAGTACTGGCAAGTTGATCTCTCTCCCAAGGATATACAGAAGGCCGCACTCATCACTTCCAAAGGACTGTCTGAGCCTACACACATGCTGCAAGGACTCTGCAATGCCCCAGCTACCTTCCAACAAGCCATAGATTCCATCCTCTGTGATTTGAAGCTCTCATGTGTCCTAGTATACTGGGATGATATAACAGTCTTCAGCGCTACCTTTAAAGATTACCTGGCTCACCTTAAAGAAGTATTCATAAAGATTCAAGAGGCTGGCATTAAACTGAAACCATCTAAGTGTGCTTTCTTTAAAGAACGCCTTGAGTTCTTGGGCCATGAGGTAACCAAGACAAGGGATTTTCCCAATGACCAAGAAAGTTGAGGCCATTGACAAAATGCTTCCACCCACCAAACTGCAAGAAGTACAGGTATTTCTGGGTATGATGGGTTACTACAGAAAGTTCATTTCTGACTTTGCCAATACAAGAAAACCTTTGGTCCAACTGTTATGTAATGTCCCTTTAAAATGGACTGCTAGTCAGCAACAAGCCTTTGAGACCCTTAAACAAAAACTTAAGGAGGCCCCTATCTTAGTATATCCTGACTATAATAAGGAATTCATCCTATATACTGATGCTAGCAACCTAGCCATTGAAGCCATCTTGGCTCAACTAGATGATGAGGGTGTGGATCACCCTGTAGCTTACACTTCTTGTGTCCTCAACAAGCATGAGAAGAATTACAGCGTCACGGAGAAAGAGTGCCTTGCTGTGTTGCATGCAGTCAAACAGTTCCACCATTATGTGTATGACACCCATTTCACTTTGATCACTGACCACTCTTTGCTTAAGTGGGTAAAACAGCTTAAGGAACCAGAAGGACAACTAACTAGATGGGCTCTCTGCCTGCAAGGTTACAACCTCACTGTGCTACATTGTCCTGGGATTCAACATCATAACACTGGAGGATTATCCAGAATGCCCATCCTTAATCTACACTCTTCTGAGGCTATCAACTGTATGAACTAATTGGATATCCTTCTTCATGGGAGAACAAGATAGAAGAAGTTTGAGTTAACCTTTCTAAACTATCTGAAGACACGCTCATTTGTGACAATCAGCTTTTCAAGAAAGCACAAGACCAATACCTGCCCTATGTACAGCCTAGTCTTTGCCTTTTGTTGGTGCTTCAAGCTCATAAGGAGACGGGGCATGGAGGCATTGCCAAGACCTATGACTGACTCCAGAAAAACTATTTATGGGAAAACATTTGCCTGTTGATTCCAGACGTCATTGCTAGTTGCCACAACTTCCAGCTCCAGCAATCTTGAGCTGCCTCTCACGAGTTCAAACTAGTCCCCCCTCAACACACATTTCAAACTGTCAGCATTGATGCTGTAGGGCCTCTCTGCCGTTCCGGCTCTGATTGCTGCTTTATCTTTATTGCTGTTGATTATTTCAGCAAGTGAGTAGAAGCTTGACCTACTAAGGACATCACTGCCAAGACAACTGCCGCCTTTCTGTTTCAAGAAAAATTCTACTGGCATGGCTGCCTTCAAGTTTGTTGTCTGACAATGAGACTAACTTCAATGTCAAGTTGGTAACCTCTGTTGTTGAGGCCTTGGGATCTCACCAATCTTTCTTTTCCCCCTATAATCCTTCTACCAATGGGGCTGTTGAGCGTGCTAATTTGACCTTGGTTTCCATCATGAGGAAGCTCACTTATTCCAATGCTGCCAACTGGGATCTATACTTACCCTCTTCTCTCTTTGCTTATCACCTTAGCAAACATTGTGTCACCGGGTATTCCATCTTTTCTATGCTGTATGGGCGTGAGGTCACCACTCTGTTGCTCCTGGCCCCCCACTCTCATCCAATAAGGATATGAACCCTGATGATCATATCAAAGATGTAGTCAAATACATAATTGACATACAGGCCACAGTGTATACTTCTGCATATAAGACCAAGATGCTCAAGCTCTCTCCTGACAATGCTGGCTGTTCCCCTTTACCTGAGCTCAACATTGGGGATCATGTTCTCTATTATCAGCATAGAGTAGGAGGACATGCTCATAATCTAGATACATTGTGAGTTGGACCTCTAGAAGTGACCTTCAAACAAGGGTCATAGTACACAGTGAAGCTCCTCTCCAGTGGTTGTCTGTTTACCCAAGTGCATGCCAAGTTCCTCCGTAAGTACTACCCCCCTAAGGCCAATCTAGAGGGGGCAATGTTGTGAATGCTGCCATTCACCATGTTTTAATTTTGCCTTCAATGGGTTATTTTGAGGATGAGTCTCTCTCTTTCACTTTTGCCCATCAAAACAAGTTTGTATTTGAACTGGGAAATACAATTGTTTGGTTTCCTGATTCTTTGCAGCTTGCTTACCTCACTCATGCTTGTGGCAAGTGATCCTACCATCCTGGTAGTGTTTTGTGGTATTGTCAACCAATATATATTCTATTTCTTACTCAGCAATAAAAAGTAAGTTCTATTCACATTTTTGTCTTTGTGTCCTCAAATACTTTCTGCACCTCTCTCTAGTCACAACTAGTAGAGATTATTCATTCAGGGCCATAAGGGAATCACATAGCCTTCCCTACCATTCTAACTGGTACTTAGTACAAATCCAATCCTAAGGTTAGGATCCCTGTTGTGTGTCTGTGCTGCGCCTCAGAACACAACAGACACATATCCCTGAGTGACTCCCCAAATGGTCCCCCAACTAATCATTAAGCTGGTGGCACTCTTATAATTCACTCATCTATTTCAGGGTCAAATCTTTTTGAGTCCTAAGAGAAAAACTACTTGAACTAGCCTCATGACCACCATGATGTACATGGACAACATGTGGCTTCTCATGATACTATATAGTACTCTAAACTCATATCTAATAAAT
>QTSX02005911.1:0-128993 GCA_014839935.2 Entomophthora muscae | reverse complement strand
TATGTGTGACAATGGTTGCTTTCTCCTCAATCTTTTTATGCTTTGTGTTTTTCGGCTTTTTTAACTTAAATAAGACTACCATGTAATGAAAGAGATGGTCTGCAGCTAAGACTGTAGGAAGCAAAAAAACGTGAAGTGATCACAGATGGTGACAAGTTTAACATAAAAATTTGCTGTCTGGAGATCCAAGCTCATCAAAAACATAAAGATTTCCTGTCAAACCTTCAAAAAAAGAGTCAGACTGGGATAATGAAAAGCAAGCATTAATTTCCTGGATCTGTCACAGGTATGTGCCCTCAATTTAGCCTGGAAGGATATCCTAAGGCTAGCTTTGAACCTCAAATATTTCATTATAAAGATTTCCTGCTGTGTCCTCCTGGATGTTATCCCCAGGAGCTAAACACAACAAATATGTCAGGAATATTCCTGACATAAACTAGATACTTACTGAAGGGAAATGTTGGAAAAGAATAGAGGGATTTTCTGTTAAAAATGTCCAATTCAACAAGGATTTTTCCCCTTTATTGGGGAAAATAAAAATCAAACAGAGGGGAAAACAGAACATAATAAACACCAGAATAATTTATCATCCAGGCAGGCGTCTGCCATGCCCACCAGCACCCCCTGCCAGCCCCCCAGCATCCAGCCAGCTGCCAGCGGGCCTCCTGACAGCCTCCTGCCTGTCCACCTGTCCCCCGCCGCCCAGCCAGTTGCCTGCTAGCCTCTCACCTGCCAGCCAGGCCCCAGACAGCCACCTGATTACCTAGCCAGGCCCCAGCAGGCCTGCTGCCAGCCCCCCACACACTAGCCAGGGCCTGGCCAGCCACTCACCAGTGGGCCCGCCGCCAGCCCACCTGCTCATCCTCCAGGTCCCAGTTGGCTACCAGCCACCTACCTGGGTCCCAGGCACCACTCCACAACCAATCAGAAAAGTCCCTGATTGAAAGGCAGGATTTTCATAATAATGCCTACCTTCCAGAAGAAGGAAAAATTAAGGACTCAGATTTTAAGAACAATTCTACTCAAAACCAATGTGATTCAGAGGACTAAATCACATGCTTGGATCCAAACATCAACCAAACCATGATCCCCAGGACAAAAATAGATTCTGGGGTACCTTTAGTTTTTCCACCACATGACCTCATGCCCACAAGAACTCATTGGCCCCAGTCAAGAATTTCCAAGACAACAACAGATTGCAAAAGAACAAGGGTTTAGCCCTCTTTTTCATGGCTCGTCATGACATAGTAGCTTTAAAAAGTCACGTTTTAAAAGCTTGGATCAATAAAACTACTTCTTGACGTCAGAAAGCTACCTTGATGATCTCCCTAGGTACCCTAGATCAAAAGTTATGGCAATTTAAAGAGCCGAGTTCAAAAACCCTGTCAGCATGTCCCAAAATGATTGCAAGATTGGGTTTCAAATCAAGACAAGCAATAAATAGTAAGCGGGCAAATCCAACCATATCTCAGCTTTAAGTGATCAGTTTTGGATGTTCTTATGCTCAAATGAAAGCCCCAGATGAGGAAAATCCATCCAGAGCAATTTTAGATGACCAACTGAGGCAAACCGCAAAGTTTGAATCTGGCCAAAAGAATATGACTAGAATTAGTCAGCTGATGTTTCAAACTTTTAGCATGAACCTCCAGATAGAGAGACAAGGACCTTCAGGAAGAATCTCAGAGACCAATGTGAATATTATAAAAATTACCTGGTTCCCCCTTTCCCCATTGTGATCATTCTTGGTCTGAATAATAAATAAAGGACTTCTCTTAGATTATAGTTTAAATGTATCAGAGCTGGGAGCCCTTGGGTCCTGACACTCTTCTCAAAAACCAATTCCCACTCTCATCCTCCAAACCTTTGGGATCTCTAATCCCCTGTTTTCACTCCCACTTGAAAACTTTTCACAGTGGGAGACACTATAAATAAAGGATCCCTCCTCAGTGGTAGCTTGTGCTATTATTGAGTTTAACACCCTCAATAAAGCTAATCTTACTAAAATACCTTAAGTCTACTTTAATTAGTTTGCTCTAACCAACCAACTCCAATGCAAGGAAGATGAACCACCTCATTTTTACAGCTGTACTCACAGCTTGCCTTGGGATTGGGGATATCAACAGGGATCAGAGTTCTTTGGACCTTTGCTCAAAAGATTAGGACAAGGCTACTACCATGATCCAGGACAGCTCAACTCTTCCAAAACTAGTTCCTGGACTTCCCTGATATCCCTGCACTCTACCCTGTCCATTGTGGTGTACACCTCCATGTACTACGTGCTGACCTACTTTGCAAGGAGATTTGGGAGATACAAGTTCATGCAAAGTCTTCCGGTGGTTGATGACTGTCTACCCAATTGTCACTGCGCTGAATGGCTTCCAATTTTCCAACCTCCTACCATACCTTGCCCAAGTAGCACCTATAATGTCTGGGTATTACAAATATATTTGATGAGGTGTCTTCTACTTCTCTGTGAGGATCTGACAATCAATAAAGATGGTACTGATTTCTCAGTACTCAAGGCATGCCACTGATCAGAAAAATACCTCTATAGCTTTATCAAATCACCAAATGGGGAAAACTTTGAGTTGTTAAGGTTAATGATGAAGTTATTAAAAACACCATTTGAGGCTTTATACTTGTTAGTGAGATTAACCTGGTAGAGTTAATAGCATATTGACTGGTGTAAGACATCAAAAATCTCAGAAAATTGTGTATACAGTTAGGGTCAAATCTGGCAAAGCCATATGTGACAAGTCTAGGTTGTTAAATGTAAAGGGGTGTTGATGGATGGACTTCTTTTTATCATTGAAGTTGAGGGATTAGAACTTATAGACAAATTCTGCAACCTGATATTGGATACAAAGGGTAGATTAAATGAGACTCTGTAGGCACATAAAAGACACCATGGTTTTTGAAGATGCTATGAATGATGTGAATATCCCATAGTTCCATCTTAGTCACATCAGCAGGACCAGGATTGTGCTGGATTACTTTTCTCCTCCTCAGGATCTGAGATAAGTTCAGAGTGACTTTTGAAATCAAACAGCTACTCTTAGGAGTCAGAGGGGAAGTAGATAAAAGGAGAGTGAGAGGAAGTAAAGCTGTTTTCCTCTGGCCCTGATGAAGACTTGGGGGTCTTGAGAGGCTCTTTTGCCTTAAAAAGATTTTTTATGGATAGCCTTGGATTTTTTTAGACTTTTTATGGTTGTTAGTAACCTTGAAAACCTTCAACACATCTTTGGGAGTAGTCTTGGGAGCCAATTAATGATAAATTAGTGTCAGGATTTTGGAATATTGACTAATTAATGGAGCCAACCAATTAATGCAGGCCAGCTGTCAATCACTATTAGGAATGGTTTCAACAGAATGACACAGGCTGCAGGATCAATAAATAAACAACTAAATCATGTCATGGCATTAAAAATTTCATGCATTACAATTAATTAATGGAACATGAGATAGCTGCCCATTAATTAGTCCACCTCAACAACCACCTCAAACATGCTTCTCATGATAATTACTATTATAAAATTTAATTGAATCCTAGAATAAGAGGGCCATCATGAGAACTGTCATCTGAATTACATCTAGAAGAGTCCAGCATGGCTAGGCCGTCAGGCCAAACACTCTAAGATAAAAGTCTTTGAGCCTATTGTATTAGATTAGCTCTGATTAAGTAAAACAGTTATCTCTGTGAACTAGTAGTCAACCACTGGCTAGCTAGCCCTAGAAGTGGCCCAGGTAGACAGAAAAGATACCAATATGTGGAAGATATCAAGCAAGCTTCTATCAAAATCACCCCAAAAAGGCTGGGCCTGTCAGGGATCCAGTCTTGGACAGCCAGCCCATTGTTTTCAGGGGTAACTTGGGCCGGGTTTTTTTGTGGGAAATGCCCAACACAAGAGAGGAGCTAACTTCAAAAGGTAGGAGGCAGACTTCCCCACCCAGGACCACAGGCTGGCGGCTGGGATTATAGTGTCAATCACCCCTATGAGGGTGATGTACGCAATCCCAAACAGCTTGCCAGAATGGTCAGTTGGGAGGTCAGGCAAGGAAGCAGGCATAGATTTTGGGGTCACAGGCGGTTCCATGGGTAGGTTGTAAGCAGGGAGATAGTTGAATTTCCCTCTGAACAACTTGGGTGTTGAAAATATCCACAGGCCTTGTCAGTTGTATCTAATTGCAGATTGTATGTGGGCCAAAGGATCAAGTTTGAGTATCTTCTCTGGGGTGTATTCCTTGTATTCAGACTTCATAGGGTAGTTGGTAAAATGAAGGGTACACCAAGAGGACAGGAAAATGCGGGCAGTGGAGCAGGGGGGCCAGGAGATCTTGAACTGAATTGGTAGATAGCAAATACAAAATAAGGCAATATCTGTATGAGCCAAATTAACATAACCTTTATTCAAAAATGGCAATAAGTTTGTAGCGCGGGGTCCTTGGGTCTATATAGTACCCCACCTCCAAACTTAACATTTTCCATGGGGAGTTCATCAGGGCATTGGGAAGGGCAGGGTCAGGGGAACTGGGTGCTTGGATCCAAAGGCAGCAAAATGGCACTTGGCCCAGGAGTTCTTTCATTGGTCAAGAATCTTGATTTGGATACCTGATTATCTTGCTTTAGTGTCATGGTCATGGGACCGGGCCGCAGGCCTGTGCCTCTTTCCTGGGTCGGCTCTTGATTGGTTGCTGGTGTAGACTTCAAGTTCATGAAGCTAATAGTTGTCAAATCAGTACCTCTATTAGGTGCTGTGATTAGTCTTCCATTTGGTGCAATAATTTCTTTGTTTTGGCTTGTTTTACTGCATGGGTCAACATTCTTGGTATCAGCTTGTGGGGGCTTGATCCCAGAAAAACGCGGGCGGGCAGTCCTGCAGTCCACAGACCTGGCGGCCCAAAGGAATCCAGGGTCAGGGTTCAATTACTACCCCCAGGCCTGGGTTTCCAGAGAGGAAGAATTGTCAATCCTGACAGGGCCTCCTGCTATGCTGCCCTAATGCTACTTCAGTCTCTTCTAGCTTTGTGAGCTAATGTGGATAGCACATGTGCAGGCGGGCCGCCTTAAAGCCAGTCCATTAGAATAAAAGACTGATGATTCCTTATTGACTTGATGATTGATCCAAGTCTTATTTCCTTAACGTGATTCTCTCTTAGGCTTTAAGTGAAGAGCAAAAGATGATACTGTTTTCATAAAGTATAATTATCTATAGTGAAATATATAGACAACATATATGAGCCTATATCCAGAAGTGGGAAGAACTGTCCCAATCCTTTGGGCCTTGGGCCCTGTCAGACTTGCTACTTCTGATGACAACAAAATATTCTGGGCCAAAGGTTACACCAAGGTCACACGTTCTCTGTACTTTCCTAATGTTAGAAGACTTAGGATATTAGTTGGAAGATAATAAAATACCATGGTCTGCAAATTTCTGACAATTTTTGTAAAAAGGCCTGAATTTAGGGGAAAGTTTCAAAGTGAACAAAATAATGTTAGCAGTATAAAAAGTATAAAACATTTATACAGAGTCTTTTAAAAATAAGAAAATATAGTTATATCAATATTTTATAGATTTATTATATGAATTTTCTTTTTTTTATGGCACAAGTATGCCAAACTTTGGATTCAAGCTTAAACTTTCAGTTAAGGTGGCATATTTGAGATGCTGTAACTGCAATTCTTTAAACCAAACACATAATCAATTTACATATTCTTATTTTCAGTTAAAAATCTCTAGTGGATTTATTGCAACTGTGTAATGTGCTGTTTTAAAAAAGACAGATATTTAAAGGATTGTTATGTTGATTTATTAATAATTTTTGTTCTAAAGAGAGATTTAGATCTTTAGTATTTATTTGAAACTATTGCTTACCTTTTAATTTTAAAATCTGTGCTTTTTTGTACTTTTGTTATTTTTTCTTTACCAGTCATTTTTTGTACAATTAATATTGCTGTTGCTTATGTAAGTGACTGTTGCCTGTTATATAATTTAATTTAATTTTTTCTTTTTACTTCTAGAGTGTCAGGAATTTATACTGACTTAGTTCTACCTTGGATACCTTGGCAGCCTGCCAAGCCATCTATTGGAGAAGCTTCCAATATCACTAGCAGGCTTAATTGCTCTGAGAAGCCTACATGAAGTAGATTTGGATCACTTATTGCAAGAACAAACAGGAATACAATAGACCCCAATTATGACTGGATCCCAATTGGCTAGAGTTATTACAGAATACTCTAGCAAACCGCCGGGTTAGATCTTATGGGTTTCTCTGAGGATTGAAAGGAATGTGCCTAATTTGCACTAGCAAACCGCCAGTGCCATTGCAAATCAATGCAAGAAAGGTTGACTAGCAACAAGGTGTCATGCGCTAAAAATAGAGTCATAAATTAGCGCCGCCACCGCTGGCACACTAATAGATTATGTATAACTCTATTGCAATTAGTACCCAGTGCAGGGTACTATGATATGTGATCCCATGCCATTTGCATGGATGCCTACCTCTGGGGGTTGATACTGGCAGTCTGGGGGTGAAAAGACTACCAAGCAAGAGTTAGATGCACCAGATGATCTGATCCTGGCAAGAGAGCGCTGGCTCTATAAAAGCCCTTCCATTGGACTAATGGAAGGCAGACAATTATACCCATATACTACTGTAGAACCTTTTCACAGTAGAAGAAGAAATCTGAGTTCAAAGACCTTTTTCAGTACTCAAAGAACTAGCAAGCTGCCCGTATAGAAAGCCGCTTGAAGTTGTCTCCCTTGGACATTGCTAGCTGTTGTCTTGCCAAGGAAATACTAGACGCCGCAAGTAACAATTGTTGCCATACAAGCATCTATCAACCCAATGACCCAGATAACCCAAATACTCAATAAAGCAAATCATAATCAGACCGTCAGGTCTGAGAGCAGAACCAAAAGTTCTGACATAGAGTTCTGTTTTCTGTTTTAAAACAACAGTTGCAGCCAAATACCTCTATTTTCTTTTCCCAACATAACCAGATGTATTTTACAACCTATATTTTTCCTGATAATCACACAAAAGTTTAAAATTTCTTTTATATTATTATCTTAAATAAGCCATATCCTTGAAAATTAGGCTTTAAGCTGATATTATAAGTGTTTTTTCTCCCAATTAACTACTTTATCTTACTTTTGCTTCAATTTATTTTTTGCTGATTAAGGCTTTATTTTCTTTATTTTCAAAATAGAGTTGGTTAGATAACAAGTATTAGGCTTGTTGTCTCCAATGTTTTCAATGAAGGAGATTTTTATCTTCTTTATGCTACAATATTCTCTTGGTAAATACCCTAAATAAATATTTTTAATTACAAATAAATCTCTCTTTGAAACCTTATTTTATATTGTTTGCTTAGTTTTAGTAAACTTAATGACTCTATTTGCTAAAAATCATAAAATTCTAACAGGGTTAATTGTTTTTCACAAACTGTCCCAACTTTTTCATATTTATCAAATCTAAATCAAAATTTACTTCATGTAATAGTTTATAATCATTCAATTTTTTTTGAGAAAACTATACATTATTTGATACAGTAGGTTTATATCATGCTGATATAAACAAAAAATCAAAGTGTATCTAATTTTATTGTGTTTTAATATAAAGCTTTGATTTTTTATCATGTTTTAAGACTGAGCTGATTTTGTTTATCTCAACAGGTTATAAAACTACTGTATCAAATAAAATTAACCCAGGAAGCCTCTTTCCCACTACTTCAATAGTCATTTTAGCTACAGTCTTTTTAGAAATTTTTGGGGCTCTGATTCCTATTTCTTGTGTTTCTTTTTGGTCAACTATATGAGAAAATCTTTTACAAGGGAAAACTCATGCCTTCAGGCATCAGCCTGTGTATTGTTCAAGGTATATCAGACTTGTTAGAGTGCTTGCAGGAATGTAAAAAACTCCTCTATATTATGAATTCAAGGAGTTAAAGCAATTGTAGTTTCATATATATCCAAACAAATCATAACCACTATAAGCACAGGAACTTGATATGGTGCCAACACAAGGAGAAAATACTGATACTCTCTATATTGCAGTCTTCATATAGATCTCCATACTTATCATCAAATCTGGAGTTCTGGGATGGCAAGCCAGTTCTTTGAATGTAAATAAATAAATGGCATGTCATGTTTTTAGTGAGCACCAATTTCAAAATTATGGGATCTTGAATTTTTATTGGGGGGTTTATTATGGTAATGCAAAGAAACCTTCAGAGAATGTTGATATGGGATGAATTTTTATAGCAACAAATGTGTGTCTAATTAATAATGAAGGGAAACAGTGGCTGAAAGGGTTTCATCCTGTTATCACTGAAGGCAATTAAAGAGAAGGATTATTTGACGTCAAAAGACATGAAACCAGCAGATTTGGTCAAGAGGTGGCTTAGAAGAGGTCATTGAAGCAAATAATAAGCACTTGTTGCATACTTGACACCACTGAAAAATAATTAACAATTGTATGATTGAGTGAAAATTATCTGCTTTCAAGCACACTTAAAAATTTTAATTGAGTAAAGGCTCTATATCAAGGCAGTTTTCTGATGCTAAAAAGTTTGTTAGTCATCTTATTATCCTCAGGCTGTTAGCTTCAACTCACAGAGTTGCAATTCTAAGCCTCAATTGTGGTTTAGAGTTATATTTTTGTTTTTTAATTGATTTTTCATTTTTATTAAAGGTATTAATTTTATTAAGTGAGCTAAGTTGGGTGGCAGTCATTTGGCAGAATCCCATCCTAAACTTAGCAAAATAAAATTCAGTTGCTCAGTGCACTTTCTAACTTCTGGGATAATTGAGCCTCAATTGGCAAGGCCCTGTCTATCAATGAAGGGGTTCTCTGAGCTAATATTTCCAAATAAAACCATGGTAATGTTGTTTTTATCCTTGTGTTTTGTGTTAATTCATGTATCATTCTAATTCTTTGGGGCCTCTAACCAGCTAAAGAGAGTTAATTCAGAATGTCTCAAGCACTTCTCAAATAGGGCAGTCCTATTTATAGATCTAATTTGATTTATACAATCCTGAATTGGTCTATCAGCCTTACAGCCCTATGATATAGTATCTAGAATAGAGGGTTCTATTCTGGAAGTGCTCTGTCTATTTTTTCAGTTTTAATTGTAATAAAAATATGGATAATTCAAACCTAAATAATCATGATTATCCTGATAGAGAGCCTCTTAATTTTAACTGGGGCTTTATATTTAATTCCTTTATATTCAACCCATTTTCAGTTCCTACAATTGACTTTTAAATTTACTATTTACTTTCATTTAAGTCTGGAAATTTAGTTCTTGGATTTGAAAATCCTGAAATTTCAAATTACATAGTACAGTTAATAAAAATGGACGGGTTCAAAAAATAAGATCCTGATTCCAGTTGATTCATTTTTTCCACTTAAAATACGAAGCACTGCTTAAAATTTAAAAAGTGTCTATGATATCCTGCAATTTGAAATATTTAAATATAATGCCAAGAAAATGATTTAATTAAAAAGGACAAAATTACAATTGCAATTTGAAATTTGGTCCTAGTATTTGACAATCCTGACATTTTCCTTAAAGGTTCTAAATCTACAGTAGTGAGCTGAACTTGGTTTCTAATTGAATAATACAATATAGTTTAAAGATTTTAATGAAACCCAAAACTATATAAATAGAAAATATGGCCATTTTCCCACACAAGTATATGGTGTGCAGATCATGAGGCTAATTAAGGGAAGTGAAATTGAAGATATACTTTTAAGGGAATAGCAACCAGGCAAACAAAAATGTGGATAATTATTTGTCATCTTTGAGATTTGAATCATACAGAGGCAAAATTGAAAATTTCTGAATGTAAACATTAATTTCAATTAGCTAACAAGGTCAATTGAAACAAGTAAATGATATATGCTATTTCATAGGCAACAAGATTTTCCCTAAACATAAAATACTGAAAACTTTAATTAAAACTGTGCTGAGAAAATAAGTACTGTCAATTCAGAACCTGTTGGGAAAAATGTGGGATTGCCAAATTCTTTTGTGTAAACTCACTAACTCACTGGAATAATTTAATCCTTTTATAAAAAAGTAAGCTGTTATAGGATGAAAATTACTCCATTAAGTTGGTGAGTTCATGCAAAAGAATTTGGCAATCCTGCATTTTTCCCAACAGATTCTGAATTTACAGTACCAAAAATCTTACATTATTTTGACTGTAATACATTCATCTGGTTGGTTAATTAACACTAATTTTAATGATTAGTTGGAAATCCACAAATATGAATTAAATGCCCCAAAAATTCTTATTAGAACTTGTCATGAATGTCATTTCAATACTTGTATTGAAAACCTGGGAATCAAACCCTGGGCCTCAGGAAAAGCCTTATGTTGACCAGGGTAGACAGGAGCTTGCCCAACTACCAGTTGGGTCAAACTCTGGCCTGCAAGGGATGCCTGACCCCAACCAGGAGGAACAGGAACCTGCCAGCCTGCCTGCCAAGTGTCAAGACTGGAAGTTCAATATCAACATTGGAAACCCCAGAATCAAACCCTGACCCTCCAAAGGCTATTTGAGTCACCCAGGATGGACAGGAACCCACCAACTCACTGAGTTGCAAACCAAAGTTGTTAAATTACTCCAAGACCTGCCAGATTCTTAAGGATGATTCCCCAAATGATCACCAGATTGCTGTTAAACTTGTTCCACCTAAGACACAGACCTACACAGAAGTTTTAGCTTTCCTAAAGGAGGTTACAACAAGGCCTTCTGCCAGTCCCGCCAATGATCACCATCTAATGCCAGTCTCCAGTCCAGAATGGGTAATACAATTTGACTGCTCAGGTGATATGGTAAACATTAGCAGCAGAACAAAGCATCATCACTTCTGTTTACCAGAGCAAGCACAACCTGGATCTGCTGCCCTTGAGACTCTAAGACAAGATCCATGCCCTGCCAGTGCCTTGTCTGTGAATCTGAACCATGAAAAAATTGAAGAAGAAAAACCACATGGTATAAAAGCCCTAGCAGTATGGGGTTGACCATATCATCATTTTTGATAATAAAGCTTTATAAACCTTTGGTTTGAACAAATGCTACCTTATCTAGTCTTAGTGATCTTTCATCTCAACTCCAGCCAAGTAGACAATCAGACAACCACTACCTCCAGAGACTAACCTGACAACCTGCATTGGGAACTATACCCTCTCCCTGGAGCCCCTTTTAGACTCATGCATTTTACCAAATACCCGCTCAACCCCGCCTACTCAGAGTACAACTTGGAGACCATCCTCATTGCCAATCCCTTGGCAAGAACTAGAGAGACTGAATACATAGGACGAAAAGGAAAGCAGATTGAGGTGCTGTCCTTATTGTTCAAAGACAAGTACATTTATCTACCTGCATACTTTGTCCCCATGACTCCACCCTTAACCCTGTAACCTGACTGCCCAATGAAACCCCCACTGCCGCTGAGACCATGTCCACACAACTGTATGGAGCACTCTACATTACTTTGACAGGAATGGTAGACTCTATGATACCCAACTCAGGGCCCTGGTTTTTGCTTGGGCAATCTGTATCCTATATCATCAAGTTAGCACCCATCCTATGATGGACATTACCCACTGGCCTGTAAGTACCCGTCTAGAGTCACCTAATGCCTCTACCTATGCCTGGCTTCCTGACAGAACTAGAAGGATTTTTAATTTATGTCAATTAGGAAAAATATCCTAAAATCATTTAGGCTTTACTAATTAAGTGTTTTAAAAATCTGGATCAAGAAGATTCAGAGACTAGCTGTCTCAAAAAATTGTTTAATTAACCAGGAAGGTTAATTAATACTCAGGGATATGAGTAACTATAATTTAATTATAGTAATCAAATATAGATTGACTGTGCCAAGATGAGATTAAGGCCAATATTATCAAACCCCCAATTATGATGAAAATATTGTTCATCATAGGTTTTAAATACTTGAATGTGTCAAGTAGAGATAATGCTATCTCCAGGATTAATCAGCTTCTTTTGTTAGGAATTTTAGAAAGCTTTATTAGAATTAATATTAGTATCCTATAATGGAGGAAATTAATGGCACTTCAAACTGTAAGGTGTAACTTTCTAGGTAATTAGTCAAGAACTTCAGACTGAAACTAAATCATGTTCTTAAAAGATCAACACCAACCACTTCTCAGCAAAGTAGGATCTGAATCAATTGATAATGCTATTAATAGTAATTGAGGAAAATTCAGGTAGTATTTCACAATTTGAGTGGTTTACAGTCAAGTATAACACCAAAAGATATAATATGGGGGCTTGAAATAATAAAAAATAATTTTTATGAAAATGTTGCTTTCACCTCAGCTATTCATTCATTTCTTTATTTCCTCTTTTTTATGTCTTTACTGAAGAAAAATAAGGCAAAATTTGAGGTCATCAAAGGGGAGAAGATAACCTTTTAAAAGGAGGTCTCCAAGAGTATGTTTGAAGAATCTTGGGATGATATGAAGGTGGAAAAAGCTCACCTGAGAAAACCCTGAAAAAGATCAAAGAGGCCAACAAGCAGAGTTTTGATATTTAATTATCCAACAAAGGATTTCATGAATTTTCACTCTTCTGGTATTTAAATCATATCTTTGAGGAATTTTGAACCTTTTAATTCTGATAATAAAATCCTTTAATTTGCTTTTCTTTTAAAAAATACTTGGTGTGAGTTTACCAGAGCCAAATTTATCCTCATCTAAATTTGGGTCTTTTTCCATATTTCACTTATCTCTTACCAGTGTTAATTCTACTGTAGTGCATTTGATTCAATTATACCCTTGTGTATGTATGGATTCAATAGCCAGTTTGAGAATTATAAAAGTGTCCTAATTTATCACAATTAATATTAGCCACTTTTATATATTATTTTCTCTTTTAATTTAAGGAAAATCTTAAGAATAACTTCCTTAGTTTACATTAAAAAAGCCAAGAAGCTGCCTATTTGTAGCATCTCTGCAATGTTGCAGCATTGTACCACCTTATTCTCTGTTGAAGGCAACTCCAAAACAATAAAAAATACCTAACTAAGGAAATAATGCTTTTGTATGAGATGCTCACAAACTCCTGGTGAAGTTGGATGAGTTATTTTGGAATTAAAACTTAGTAATGTAAAGAGAGTATGAAGGTCTACAGTTAAGAGAGGAAAAAAGTGTAGAGGTCATGAAAAAAGGAGAGATAATAAAAAGAGTTTTCAAGGATGCAATCCCTGACTACTTTAATCATATTGATTATGTGGGGCACCAAACAGAAGTATCAACAAGAAAAAAATAGGTTCAATCAATAGTGAAATTAGAAGTCCTGCCCTAGACAGGGATCAAACCTGGCACCCTAAGAGAGCAACAAACATTAGTTTTAAAGCTGTATTTGATCTTAGATTATCTAATTATATGAAAACAATTAATTCAATTTACTCTCAAGACATAATCAACAATAAGCAGATTATAAGCTACCAACCTGTGGGGTTCCTGTTCACCAGTCCCTGAAGTGTGTCCTGGGTCATAGCCAGGGACCAGCTTGGAGGAGTTTTCATTTCCTAGTAGTGAGAGGTGGCTTGCTAGAAGTTTTTACTTAGCCTTCATGACTTCAAACTCTTCCAGCACTTTTCCAATAACCAGGCAGGCATCCCCACCATGCACATGTACTTTGGCTGTTGCCAACCCTCTGTGGGTCTGTACTAGTCTTTCAGCAACCTAGTAAACTCATTTCCTATGAACTACCTTCCCCTATCTGTCATCTCAAGATGCCTAGTTAACCTATCCCACTCTTCCTGGGAGGTCTTAATGGTAGAAAATATTCTACAACCTTGACAATAGGTATCTTCCTCCCCTTGGCTAGGGTAAAATATATGGGCAACTCACTCATAGGGCTTTTATCTGTATTACTGGAAAATTTAGACATGTGTCAAAATAGGCCTTTATTCACTTTCAGAAGGAAGATTCCCTTAGAAACCTTCTGGTATATTTCCTGGGGGTATGGGAAACAATATGGGGTTGCCAATAATTGGAGTCCTCTAATACTATCTTGGACTTCTTATACTTTGTCTTGGGCTCCTGCACCTTTTTCTTAGACTCCTGCTCTATTATCCTGGGCTTCTGCACCTTTATTATGATCTTCTGAACCTTTATCTTGGTCTCCAGCTCTCTGTGTAGTCCTTGTGGCCTTTGTAATCTACTTGATTCAATCCCTGAAAAGCTTCAGATAGCTTCCCCTTTTATAGCTCCTTGTTTCAGTACCTGTTTTTCTCTCAGAATTCTTGGTTTTCAAAGCTTAAACTATCCAATTTCTTCTTCTCTACAATATATCAAACTTATCATCTTACTTCAACAAATAAAAACCCTGAGATTTCTGCTTCATTCCCTCATTTTTAGGCTTGAACTCTTCAGTTAAAGCCTTCAAAACACTGAACAAACAAGCTTCAATGTGCATCCAATAAGATGCCCACATTCAATGATTTTACCAAATAGTTCACCCAAATGACTTGCCCTTGACCATGGTTCAAACCTGGCGCTGTCTTGCTCCAGATAAACAACTGCTCTGCACTCAAAAAGTTTTGCTGTTATTCCTGTCACGTTTCTCTGGCAAAACTTGTTTACTTCTGCCTATGTTTTATGGAATTTTTCACCCTCAATTCTTTAACGTTTCTCCAAGTTTCTCCTCATTTTCCAACTATTTTAGCACTTTGAATTTGCCTGTTACTTGCTCTTTTCAATCATTCATAAAAACTCCAGCCTTCATCCTCATGGTTTCTCTGTCCTGTTTCCAGTCTCTTTCAAAACCATCCTGCTCAATCAATACTTAATAAATTCACAGTTTAAACGCTGTAAATTATTTCTTTTTCCCTTCCTTTTTCTTATATGATAATTATTTTTAATCTTTATATCATATCTTTTGGCAGCATTAATCAATTCTTTTTACTGATTATTTCTTATTAAGAATCCTACTTACCAGAGCCCAAATCAAGCATCTCAGCTCCTTTATCCACTTCTTCTAGACCTTCTTAGGCAACTTCCAGTTCTTCAGCTAGTCCTTCACCATGATTTTCAAGTCTTTTATCTAGTTCATCACCATGCTCTTATAGTCCTTCAGCTAGTTCTTCCTTATCCATATGCTAGTCAATCAACATAATCTTCTAGTCCTTCACTCAGTCCTCACTATGAATCATCTAGGTTCTAACTGCACTATGAGCCATCTTTGTTTTAATCCTCACTATGATATTCCAGTCCTTCAACTAGTCTTCACTGTGATCATACAGTCTATCTTACTAGTCTTCACTGTTGATCCCACACTATGAATAACAGTGGTTCCAAATATAATCCTTTTATCAATACCTGTAGACTCAGGCAAAAGTCTACAAGGCTACTGGCGCTTGACTGAGCCCTCACAAGCAACCTCCACTTCAGCCATCCAACCACATATAATAATCATGTCTGTGCAGTTGCCTTTACTCACCCAGGTGATTAAGTATGAGCTTTCAGTTGCAAAGTGATCAACTTTACTTCTTAGAGATCTTTTTATACCATGTTCTGCAGCTGCTTCCCCGAGTAACCACCCTGGTAACACCTCTGAGCACATTCATGCCTCCACTGTTAACTTTAGGACCTCCCCAAAGTCTTTCAGGGAAACACAAACAAGGACACCCTACCAGTCCATTGGGTAGAGTTCTTGCTCACAGACCTTCTGTAGGTGCACTAGGGCACATAGAGTATCAAAGCTCCTCTGTCTCCTGGCAACCCACATTGTCCACCAGGGTCACAACAACTTCCAGCCTAGGTAACCCACACTACCCACCAGACTGACAACAACTTCCAGCCTGAGTAGCCCACTCTAACCACCAGACTGGACCACTCCCCACCTCAAGCAGCCAAAATTCTCTTCTGGGTGGAGAACAACTAACCAGCCCACAGTAGCCAATGTTAACTGATGGGATGGTCCATAATTTACCTCTATTAGTCCTCTTTTATCTACTAGACAGGCCTTACTTCCCTAGTAGCCAATGTTCCTACTAGGCCTCTACCTGTCTCAACACAACTACATACTGTCAATCTTCAGCATAGTGTCTTTATTTGAAGCCAAATCAACCCTTGCCTGAAAAACTGCTCACATGTGAATTTTCATACAACCTATACACTCTGTATTTGATTTGCTGCATTAACAGCTGTTGATGGCCTTGAGCAGCTGCTTAAACAGTAAAAAAACTGTATAGTACTGCTTTTGCCACTTCACATATCCCAAACCACTTATTATTTCTATCACTCAGCCCAAAATTATGGTCTTGGCTCCTCTGTCTTGCCCAACTCCAAATCATGATAAGTTGCCACTTAAGAAACCTTTGGTTTAATTCCCTCTTTTTAGTCAAAGAATATGAGAAACTTAGGGCTTTTACCCTCTCCTTCTTAAAGTTTCCACTCTATTGTTTTCAGATGAAAACTCAGGTATTTAAGTGATCTGAGTTCATCATTTTCAATTGTTCAAGAATTTTTTTGTCTTGTTGCAACATCTTTAAAACCCCTCTTGGTAAACTACTTTCCTGAGTGACTTTCCAAATGATTCCCCAGCTAATCAATAATTTGATGGCACTACTATCATTTAACCATCTATTACAGGGATCAAACATTCAAGTCCTAATTGAAACAACACGTGGGCAAGCCTCATAATCTAGATAGAAAACTATTCAGAAAACCCCCATGACTACCATGACGTATATGGATAGCATGTGACCTCCCATGGTACTATATAATCCTCTATTTTCATATCAAAAGTATCACTCTCTTCATAATTCTCCCATTTATCTTGTTTATTATACTTTCCAAAAGTATATACTTGACAGTGGTAGCACAGATAGTTTATCCATTCCTATGCAACTTAAAGGGAAAATTCCTCTAAAGGAAAGAACTCAGCAGATTGCACTCCCCACAGGCTGGAGACAATACAAAGAAGAACAGAACGTTCCAGCAGGATTTATTGTCTACAGTAGTTTTAGAAGCCATGGCAACAACCAAAACTACTTCAGATTTAAACAAAATGATTTCAGATTTGAACAAAATTCAAGCTGCGCAATATTCAGGATTTAATTAATTTATAAAATTTCAGTTAGTAAATGAACTGTCAAACAAAAAAATTTTCACTAGCCCATTATAAAAAATTATATCAAACATCAAGCGGTGTAGTTTAAACCACAAACAAAATGAAGTGACACAACAAGTGAAATGGATGGATGCTGTTCCAGAGTATATTATAATCCAATCAGGATTCATATGAGGCATCAACAGAAGGACTAAAAAGAAAAAAATTGGAACAATCTAGAAGAAAGATTCCACAAGCACAAGACAAAACGAACTCACACAAGATGTGTAGTATGAGCAGCCTAAAATAAAAATATAAAAGTTTTACAGCCAATCAACAGCTGTCCAATTTAGGAACAGAGGTATTTTATCCATTTCCATGGCTCCAGATTTGTGTAAAATCGTTTTGAAAACCTTTTAAATATGGAATGTTAATTACAATAAAAATAAAAATAAATCATAAAATTTTAAACTTCTACTTTTAGTGATTTTATCCTAGGTTTTTTACAATGGGTTTTAACAGCAATATCTTTGACAGCACCAGAAGCCAAGCCAGCTTCAATAGAGGCAAGGTTCAGGGTGTAGAGGCGCCTGTTTATACCCAAGCCTTTGAGGCGGGTAACAAAGAAGCTGACCTGTACCTGACCACCAACCCCTATGGCTTTGACTTGTTCAGTAGTCACACAGTGTCTAGCTCTGCCCCTGCTCCCGTACCCACCCCCACACAAGCTGCCCACTAACCAATCAATCAGGATGGCAACCTTGATTTGGAACATCTTCCTGCCACTAGCCAACCTGCCCCCTACAGCCAATCAGGCTTCAGCTCCTATAGCCCAGCGCCCCAAACAACAAATCATTGCTGCCCAAATTCTCCAGGAAATTGTGGCACTAAACCTATAGGGTCTTTCATGGGACCAGCTTGCCGCCCAGTTGCAATTTACCCAAGCTACTGTCATGCAGGAATTCAACAACCTGATAAACAGGGGGAATCTGATTGGGACAGCCAAGAAGCCAAAGAAGGCCCACAAGTCCCAGATAACCAAGGCCTACCCAATAATGCTTCACCTCCTTCAGCAGGACCCCAAGCTTCCCCTAACCCAGGTCCACAAACAGCTTGCGCACCATAACATATGGGTTTGCAAGCGCATGGTGCAGCTCTGGATGCACGGAAAGATGACTTCCATACAGGGTTTTACCTAGTTTGCTGGCAACCAATGGGATGGCGCTAAGGATTCCCTGTATGATATTGAAATCAAGTCAACCCTGGTCCAATTCCTGACAAGTTTGTCAGATGACATCTTTTCATCTTTTACTATAAGCTATCTATAGCTTTTAACAATTTTGGCGCCCAAGGAAAAGCCACTGCCAAGAATAGAAGGAAGAAGGTCAAGAAGGGGACGTTTATTTGTGCATTTCTGGCTGTTTCAGCTAAGGGTTTTGTCTACTATTGGACAAACCCAGATTTCATCAATGGCTACTTGTACAGCCACATTCTTGGTGGATTACTCAACTCCTGGGATGGCTCAAATTTAAAGCATCAGGTTTTCTTGAGCCACCAGATGGAGGGTAGCTCCACCACCCTCAAGGCCATTCAGAAACGTGGACACCAGGCCTAAGTATACCCTGCTGACCACGCAGACATAAATCAGGGTAAAGCTGTGTACTTCAGCATTAGAGACACAGTACAGGAGTGCCACCCTCAGGCTTTTAATGATCTTTATCTTGGGGTCCTCAACCATGAGTCTCTCTCTGATTGTCAGATGATGGCAGACTTGTTTGCTCAAATTGTCTTCCATGTAAATATGGGCAACCAATCACAGAAGTACAAGCACCTCTCATCCTGTGCCACAGCCACCTACCAGCCCATCAAGCCAATGACAGACAAGGAATATAACAAGCGTTAGATGGCGGTTATCACAACAATCCTTCTACCCCCAACACCAACACTCCCCACCTTCCAGCCCCACCCACCCAATCCCAGACCCACCAGGCCAGCACTGCCTCTTCCTTTTCCTTCCAGCGCTATTCTGCCTACTAGACATCACTTTTCCCCGCCCCAATAAGCCCCCTGTTGCCAAGCATTTTATATTTATATTATCTTTTTTTGAATTTTGATTGTTCATGTTCTCTTTTTTTATAGTTGGTTTTATTCTTTATGTTCAGCTTATTTCTATAAAATCATATATTTACTATGCCATGTATCTAGATCCAGAACACATTTATTTTTAGTACCCAAACACAGCCCCTTATGAAAATATTAACAACAATTTGGTGATCAGCTAAATTTAAATTATAAAATTATAGGTTAACTGTTTTTAGATAAAGTTGTTACTGATCCAAATTTCAAAACCTTAATGATAAACTATAATCCAACAAGGAGCCAAGTGATAAAGTGATTGTTGTGTTATAAAGGGTCATTCAATAATTCTTTGATGCATGTGCGCTAATTAATATGATTGGCTAGTTGTTTTGCTATTGTGCACCATTGTTGCTGTGGCAAGTAGGTGGTGGACTAGTGCCCAATCAGCTGCTGGGTTAGCACTAGTCCATCAACAACTTGCCACAGCAGCAATGGTGTACAATGGCAAAACAACTAGCCAATCATATTAATTAGCGCACATGCATCAAAGAATTATTGAATGACCCTTTATAACACAACAATCACTTTATCACTTGGCTCCTGGTTGGCTTATAGTTTATCATTAAGGTTTTGAATTTGGATCAGTAACAACTTTATCTAAAAACAGTTAATATATAATTTCTAATTTAAATTTAGCTGATCACCAAATTGTTTTTAATATTTTCACAATGGGCTGTGTTTGGGTACTAAAAAAAATATGGCAATTAAGGAAACAATGCCAACACAAAGCAAACAACACATTGAGATGAGTGTAAAACATATACACAATGGGTAAAAAGATGAGATATTATAGTAAATGGGAAACAAACAAAGATAAACAAAGAGGCAAAAAAATAAGAATAACACAGATTTTATTGGGGTAAAATCTATAACAACATATTGAAATGTTAGTGAAAAAATCAAATGAGAGAACTTAAAAAACTCCTCAAAGACCTTGACTCAGCAATTGTCAAAATTAAAGATATTGACCGCAAGATCAAGGCAAAAGTTAAGGCCGCCAACCTTACAGGGGACAAAATTGAAAAGGTGTCCACCAAGTCACTCATGGCCAAGATGCCAGAAACCCCCAAAATAACAATTGATGTCTTCTTAAAGTTCAAAAAACTGTAGTTGAGGGCCTCCAGTTCAAGTCATTTGCCCTCTCTGCGCCATCTGTCTGGGTTGACAATCCTGAGATGTATGCACATCTCTAGCCAGCCAAGCAATTGAGAACTGAGGATACAGAATTACCCGCCCAACTGCTTGAGCCAAGAATGGTCAAGCCTGCCAAAGCAGCTGGCAAAGAGGAAACACAATAAGGTAACCTAAAAATAAAATTAATAAATTTTTTTTAAATACTTACCTTTTTTTTTAGAAAATGTAGACAGTGAACTCCTCCAGGTTCTGGTTCCTTTTGTCCTGTCCACCTTCTATTTGAATTATGCCACTCACGTGGCCAATCAGCTCTATCTGTCCCCCCTCTCTTGCAGGAGCTTGAGGATAGGATTCACAGTACCTTCCTAATGTCCAGGGAGGCATTGGTTGGGCTTTCACATACTGAGGGGGCATCTGAGTGGGCAGTTACTGCCTACAAGGATGCCCAACTGGTCTGCCTTGTCCTAGTGATTCTCAGTGGAGTTTACTGTGTTAAATCTATTGAGCTTGTTTGGGACGTCCTGGAGACGCTCCCATTCAAGAATGCACCAGAGATGAGCTGGAGCCATGTGGCTGCTTGCTTCTGCTTTCTGGTAGAGAATACACTCTCCTACCTGATAGAGAAATTCAGGTGCACAGTAGGTTAACTGGCTGTTGCAGATGCAACAGCCATGAAGAAGACTAAAATCCTCCTGGAAGACTTTGGGCTAGCCTGAAGTGCTGACAAGACGGGGGTCCCTCAAGCAATGGAGCTCACATCTGCCAAGACAAAGCACAAGAAGATTAGTACCTTGTACAATAAGCTCTGTGAGTTTACAGAAGCCTTTGCTGGGCAAAGGCTTCATCTTGTTGTATACCTGGGGTTCCTCTTTTGCTTTGGGATGGCCGCGTCTGTACAGGACCTGGATGGGGTCCTCCTTGGGATTAATGAAGCCAGGCTCTCTCTGGATGGGAAGAAAGTCCCCCCAGATATGACTCAGTGGACCATGTTATCCAGGACGCCCTGGTCCTGGCTGGAATTTACAGGTTTGCAGCCCTGCCAGAGAAGCTGCTGCTTCACTCCCACCTGACTGTACTCCCTTTCACCAGCAGGCAGGATTATTTCAATCAGGGTGTATCTACTGTCTACAATGTGGTGGTGGAGGTTGTGCGCCACCTCCATTGCTGGGTGGGTACATACCAAAGAACCCATTACAGGCGCCCTCAATAAGATCTCTTTCCTCAATAAAAGCTACACTTTTAAATTTTAATTTTTAAAATAATTAATTTTGCTAATTTTTATTTTAGCAAACAAGTTTAAAAAATTCCCAGAGAAGGTATCTATGAAAGCATAATAATATATGTTAATAAAATATACTTCTAATTTGTACATTCTACATTTAATTTTTTTAATACCATTTTTATATTTATTTGGTAAGAGTGATATAAATATATTCACGTAATCAAGTATTAAGTGTCTGGGATAGCCTCAGATGCCATAATAAAAAATGATTATAAATAAATAAATTACTAACCTTCATTGATGGTCCTGCTGAATGTGATTGCAGGCTTGGAAACATCTAAATATAAAATGATAATTAATAAATCTTGAATAGTAAATTAGAGAATATAAAAAAGTTGGACACACTAAGCCTTTAATTGATTTGCTGTTTGACTAGGCACGCGCGGATGAACAAATCAGTGTGGCCATAGAATTTGGCCACAGTCTCAGCTGGGAGGGTGTGAATCCCAGCCTGCAGCAAATTAAAGAGGTTCTTGGTCCTGGTTGGGGTTCCTGGATTGACAACTTGCTTGAGCCACTCAAAGACTTCCTTGATGGGATTTAGGAAGGGCAAATAGGCAGGGAGGAAGATAAGGCGCAAATTTGCTGTGGCCAATTGCTGGGGGCCCACTGCAATGCTGGCGTCAATCATTGGGAACTCCTCAAGAGTATCAGCCACTTTGTGGAGACCAACATTGTCCAGAACAATTACATTGGTGAAGCCCGGGCTTGTGCGCTTCAGGTGCTCCTGGACCAATCAGAGAAATGATAGGAAGGTCCAGCTATTGTGAGATCCCAAAATTATTTGGGACAGCTTGACCCCCTTTGGACCAAGGAGAGCCACCATCAAATAAGCTAAGGCGCAGAATGCAGCACACCAAGCCATCCTGTCATTGGAGCCTTTTGGGACATACCCATACCCATTGTTCATTGACAAGGCAAATTCTGATTTGTCAATGTAGTAGAATTTGATCATCCCCTTGGCTTTGAGGGCAGTGTACACCTCAGCGTATTTTTCCAAGTCTCAATGTTGGTTTGGCTGTTTCTATTATAGGGAGATACCCTTAGCTTTTCCAGGAAAAGCGCATAACTTTGAGCAGATGGTAGTAAAAGGAAATCAAGGCCTCAACACCAAAAGTAGATTTGACCATGGCCTGTATATTTGCCAGTTCAAGATAGCAGTCCTGGGTTATTCACTGGCAGATTGCCCATTTGTGCTCCTTGGTGAGCATAGTGGAAACGCGCAAGGATTTCTCTGCGGCAAGGACTCAGCCAGTATTGATGAACTTGTTGAAGGTCTTTCTGGAGTACTTGGGATCCACTTCAACAATGGCTGAAGCCGCCTTGTAGTCACCAGATTCACACATTAGCTAAGCAGGATGATGTGTTTGATGTCAAGGATGTGTATTTGGGCAGGCTTAGCGGGAGTAGTTGAATTGGGATCCTGCTCAGGGACTGGCTTGCAAGGCATGTGTACCTTGTTGTAGAAGGCTGCAACTTTCTTTAGCACCAACTGTCCCCCATCAGCTCTGAAGAGCTCAGGCTCATTATCCTCTTCCTGATTGCCATCACTGACATAGGGCTCATAGCTAGTATCAAGTACAGGCTTCACCTTCTCCAGCATGGCTGACAGGACCAAATCTTGCCGGTACACAACGTCAAACACATATGAAGTAAGTTCTACCTCCTTGTTTCTAACTTTCTTGGTGAAGGTAACCTTGGTGGGCTTTTGGGTCAGCTTGGGGACCAGAGGGTTTATGCTCCACACCCTAGAAGCTTGTGCTCCTCAAACCAGCTGTGTCAGTGCAGCGTCACTATCAAACTCTCCTCTCCTGTCTCCTTCCTGAGTAGGCATTTGTGTTGCATTAACTCTGTTCTTTGACCTGCGGGGGCAACCACAACTGCCGCGTACAACAGGTGCAATGGTACCCTTTTGCTGTGTTCCTTCCATTTTAAAATTTAATAAAATATTAAATAAAACTTAATTAAGTCACTCCCTAATTTTCATGTTTTCTTTTATCTGAATATGAATATTCAATTAATATTTTTTTCCACCCAATATCCCAATTATAGATTTTTTATTTCTTAATTAGTTGTTTCTGGTTTTGCAACGCCCATTTTTGAATACCTGAAATAATTCCCACCCATTTTCCTAGATTTTACTGCCAAATTTAAACACCCAACACAATATTTTTAAAATTTATGTTTCAGATCTTGTCTTATTTTAGATACCTTGGTATCATTCTTGATTACAGTCCATTGCACACGCTGAGTGAGTGATTTTATTTATATAGTGAGTTGCTATTGTGTTTTGTTTTTGGATTGAGTTTTGACTCACCTTGCTTGGGTGTATTTTGTCACCAATTCACATAGTAAACATATGTACACCAAAAGTCAACTCACACCATTTTGTTTGTGAATCAATGTATTTTGGATTGTATTTTTAATGGATTTGCTTTGCACATGAGCACTTCTTTGCTGTGTTGACTCTTTTTGCCCATTGACGCCAATAAACCCTGTTAACAGAGTGTATATTATAACCTGATAGTTGGATTTTCTTAAATCTGAAATCATTTTGTTTAAATCTGAGGTATTTTTGGTTGTTGCCATAGATTCTAAAACTATTGTACAACAGTGTCCTTATACCAACCAAACAGTACAATTTTCTCAACACACATGTAGTCATGAACCCATCTCCAATTCTGGAATCAACCAAAATCCCCAACAATGTATTTCTATGCCTATGCTCAGCAGAAATTAGAACATTATCAGGTGTGACAGATCCAGGTCTAACCAGTCAAACTTACCATTATCTTGCCCTTGACTCTTATTGCCATTAACTTCCTGTGACAAAGCTTTGAAGAGCTTTGCCTCCAGGGAGGCAATTTTATGAGACAACACTTTGTTGTCATCCCGCCAACAAGCCAAAATCTTGACACTCTTCTTCTTCCTACTTCTTAACGCCTCAATTTCACAATTAGCCCTGTCCTTCACTTGTTGTAAAATTTCATCAAATCCTACCAGCAAGTTCAAAGAATCCCATGCATAAGTTCTATTTCCTTGTGAGGGAGTCCCTTCTTTGGCAAAGTAATCAGAATAAAGTTCCTTGAAGGCAGCTTTTACTTCCACCAAAGTCTCCTCAGGTGCTATCTTGGAGACCTCCAGACTCACCCAAGCCTCCTCAAGCAAGCTAGTAGAAACTTTCTTTCTTGAAGCAGCAGCCTTCACACAAAGAGCTCCAATTTTTGCTCTTTCAAATAGTAATAAAGAAGACATGATAATTAAAAACAAGTTGAGGGGAAAACATCAAAATTGACAATATATCTATGATAAAATTTAGCTGTTTTTGCTTATATACCATTTGGGGCATATTTGGCTGAAAACCCCTCTGGTTCCTGAATCAACCTATGATTCATCACGTGGTCTATGACATTTGAGTCATCCAAACCTGGATCTTTACCTAAAAGGTCTCCTGTAATTCTCAACCTATGAGAATTAACCTACAATGAGAATGAGTCACCTGACGCCATTCATCTCAATGTATCAATTCAGCATGGAGCTTCCTCAGCTCTCGGCGCCAAAACCCTATGGAATCTATGTTTTCTGAATCCAGATCTTTACCTAAAAGATCTTCACACTTCTCAACCTATGGGAGGATATCTAGATCTCTCCAGAATCACCTGACTCTTTACAGTGGAATGTCTTGTTTTGGCTTGAAGCATTCCAAGCTTCCCTTTTACCTTAGGTATCAATCAACTTTCAAGGGGAATTAACCGGTTTGAGACACCAAGTCTCCAAGATTGATTCAGCCAATATTGCCTTAGTTTTGTCAATTGGTACAGCCTAAATAACAAACTACATTCTGTTCTTTCATTAAATATAAGTACCAAGTTTCCAGGAATCTTTATCTGAAGAATTCCAGTCAACCTATCTACATAAAAAAACAGCAAAAACAAAACAACTTTATATTTTGGAGTATTTATCCTGATAAATACTTAACAGTGACTGTCATACAGTCACAGCTCTCATGTGTCCTAGTGTACTTAGATGATATAACGGTCTTTAGTGCCACCTTTACCAACCACCTGTCTCATCTCAAAGAAGTGTTCATAAAGATTCAAGAAGCTGGCTTTAAGGTAAAACCATCTAAGTGTGCCTTCTTCAAGAGGTGACTTGAATTCTTAGGACATGAGGTGACTCAGACAGGAATTCACCCCATGACTAAGAAAGTTGAGGCCACTGACAAAATGCTTCTGCCATTAACCTGCAAGAAGTTTAAGTCTTTCTGGGAATGATGGGATACTACAGAAAATTCATCTCCAATTTTACTGATACTAGCAGACCCTTAGTCCAGCTGTTGCGTAACATTCCTTTCAAATGGACCACCAGCCAGCAACAGGCCTTTGAGACCCTTAAGCAAAAGCTTAAGGAGGCCCCTATCCTAGTATATCCTGACTACAATAAGGAATTCATCCTATATACTGATGCTAGCAACCTGGTTATTGGAGCTATCTTGGCTCAACTGGATGATGATGGGGTGGATAACCCTGTAGCTTATACCTCTTGTGTCCTAAATAAGCATGAGAAGAACTACAGTGTAACAGAGAAAGAGAGCCTTGCTATGCTGCATGCCATCAAGCAGTTCTGCCATTAGTGTGTATGGCACCCATTTCACTGTGGTCACTGACCACGCTTTGCTTAAGTGGTTACAACAGCTTAAGGAACCAGAAGGACAACTAGCTAGGTGGGCCCTCTGTCTGCAAGGGTACAACTTCACTATGCTGCACTGCCCCAGGATTCAACATCAGAATGCTGATGGACTGTCCAGAATGCCCATCCTTGCTCTACACCCTGCTGAGGCTGACAGGTTGTACAAACAAATTGGATATCCTTCTTTGTGGGAGAACAATACAGAAGAAGTTTGAGTTGCCCTATCTAAATTATCTGAAGAAACGCTCATTTGTGACAATCAGCTTTTCAAGAAAGTACAAGACCACTAATTGCCTTATGTACACCTATTTTTTGCCTTTTGGTGGTGCTTCAAGCTCATAAGGAGACAGGACACAGAGTTGTTGCCAAGACTTATGCCTGGATCCAGAAGAACTACTTCTGGGGAAATCTTTGCCTGTTGATTCCAGATGTCATTGCTAGTTGCCATGATTGTCAGCTTCATCAACCACAGGCTGCCTCTCACAAGCTCAAGCTGGTCCCCCCTCAATACACATTTCACACTGTCAGCATTGACGCTGTAGGGCCTCTCCCTTGCTCCTGCTCTGGCTGTTGCTTTATCCTAATTGCCATTGATCATTTTAGCAAGTGAGTAGAAGCTTGCCTTACTAAGGAAATTACTGCCAAGACAGCTGCCATCTTTTTGCTGCAAGATTTATTCTTTTGCCACAGTTGTCCTCAAGTGTTAATGTCTGAAAATGGGACTAACTTCAACGCCAAGTTAGCAACCTCTGTTGTTGAAGCCTTGGGGTCTCATCAGTCTTTTTTAACCTATATAATCCTTCTATCCATGTGGTGGTTGAGCGTGCAAACTTGAATCTGGTTTCTATCATGAGGAAACTCACTTATTCTGATGCTGCCAACTGGGATCTATACTTACCCGCTGCTCTCTTTGCCTATCACCTTAGCAAACATTGTGTCACTGGGTATTCCCCTTTTGCTAGCTGTATGGTTGTGAAGCCACTACTCCGTTGCTCTTGGGGGGCTCCGACTCTCCTCTGAGAAGGCTATGAACCCTGACAACCATATCAAAAATCTAGTCAACTAAATCATTGATATTCAGGCTACTGCATATACGTCTGTGTATAAGACCAAGATGCTTGAGCTCTCCTCCAACAATGCTGGACAATCTCCCTTGCCTGAGTTCAACATTGGGGATTTTGTCCTTTACTATCAGCATAGAGTAGAAGGACACACTCACAAACTAGATTTGTTGTGGGTTGAGCCCTCTAGAAGTGACCTTCAAACAAGAATCCAAGTACACTGTGAAACTCCTCTCTAGTGGTTGTCTGCTTGCCCAAGTACATGCCAAGTCTCCGCAAGTACTAACCCCCTAAGGCCAATCTAGAGGGGGGCAATGTCATGAATGCTGCTATTCACCATGTTTTGATTTTTCCTTTGATGGGTTATTTCAAGGAAGGATATCTCTCTTTTGTGTTTGCCTTTTGAAATGAGTCTGGCTCCAATTTGGGAAATTCAATTGTTCAGTTTTCTGATTCTGCACAACTCCTTGCCCCACTCATGCTTGTGGCAAGTGATCCTACCATACATGTATTGTTTTGTGGTAAAGCTACACAGTATATATTCCATTCCACTTCCACTAATATAGTTTAAGATCTATTCACATTTTTGTCTTTGTATCTTCACATACTTTGGCGCCTCTCTAGCCACGTCTAGCAGATATTATTCAATCAAGGCCACAAGGTAATCACATAGCCTTCCCTGCCACTCTAACCAAGACTTAGTATGGATCTAATCCTAAGGTTAGAATTTCCCATTGTGACTCTGTGCTGAGCCTCAGATCACAACAATAATCATATTCAGCCTAACTATTGAACAACACTGGAGGACGTCCACCTGGTCCTCAACACCATTCAAGAAATCCAACTAATAGCCAAAATCTTAAAATGTCACTTCTTTTCAGAAGTACTCCAATTTTTAGGACACATCAACAACAAGGATGGGATAAAGCTAGACCCAGAATAGATACAAGCTATAACCAAAGAGCAAGTGCCACAAAATAAGAATGAGCTTTGTACATTCCTAGGCATGGTAGTATATGTCAGGAGATTAATCCCTGAATGGGGCGCCTTGACTGCCCCTTTATCTGCAATCACAGGCAAGACAACAAAATTTGTAAAGACACAGATAAGAGATCAACATTTCTGTCAGGATACCAGGAGTACCGCAATGCTCCTTCAGGTGAGGGAAGAGTTGATGCAGGTACTGGCATGGCCCACCAGATGATGGGACCTAACTTTAAAAGGTAGAAAAAGGCCTTCCCAGCCACAGCCCAAGGTCCAGCCGCTGGCAAGGCAGAGTCAATCAATTTTGTGAGCGCCAGGTATGGCACCTCCAGGAATTGACTACTCTGGACAGTGGCATCATAAGTAGGTGGGGTTGAGATGGTTGGTTTGGGTGTCAGGAATGGTTCCATTATGATCAAGTAGGCTTAGAATTGTTGTATTTCCCGTTGAAGATCAAAGGGTATTAAGTGTTGTCTCTGCTGTCACAAATGATTTGATACAGATCCTTGGGAGTGTCTGGGCGGGTGTACCACTGCAAGTCTTTCAATGTCCAGGGGTTGTGGTCAGGATTGGCGGGATACTCAGTGAAATGCACAGGGACAAATGGAGCATTGGGTAGAAGGTAGTAGTAAAAGGCTTTTTTTGGTCAACTGGAGTCTGACTATCTATCCCAGTAGATGGGTACTGACACTTGGGTGTATGCAGATGGAAGAGTATCAAAAATAGGTATGGAAGCAGATTGATGAACCAAAGGTTCATAACAACTTTTATTTGGTAAGGATGACAATACAGAACTTTTTAAGTGCTTCTGGCTTATATACTTACTCACATGCAGGTGCCTCTGGGCATTCTTCTGGTGCTATCTGGGTGGAAAGGTTTGGCATCTCAGGTTCTGCTGGTTGATTGGCTGCTTTTAGATTATTTTTTGGGTCTTCAGGAACAGTTGCTTGGCTTGTTGGTGGTCTATCTTTTCCTGACTGGTCATTGGTTCTGGCAGGTTTGGCTGCAGGTGTCATGAGGTTTTTCTAATTGGATCACCATTCTGGGCCTGGCTTGACAGGAATTCTTGAAGAGAAGGAACTTGATTAAAAATGGGGTTCACAATTGGGAACCTTAATTACTAAATGAAGGATGGGTTTCAACTAGGAGCACTGGGGGCAACAGCGCCCATGTTGACACTAAAAATGTTGAAAGTGGCCATGTCAACACTTTATTGACATGGCCACTGTCAACTCAAAACTCAAAAACTCCTATGTTTTTTGCTAGTTGTGCTAGCTTAATTCTTTTTTTAAAGCGTTCAGGGGTGCAAACCCAGAAAACACAATGAAATTGTGGCCATCTCAACACAATTTAATATTAAGCTTAATAAAAAACTCAATTTAACCTGATTTTTCCTTTAATTTTACTAATAAAAACTAGTTTATTTTTTTATTTGTTTTCACAACGTAAAAGTGTCAATGACAACACTTTTTAAGCCAACCATATTTTTAATAACAAAACTGAAGCATCTACAGTAAAAAAATAAGTGCACATTTAAAAATATTTTTTTATTGAAAAAGAAAGTGCACATACATTTGATTGTTGAAATGTTCATGTTATAAATATTTATGTGGCATTTATTACGGCTTTAATATATTAAGTGGATTGGTAGCTAACAGTGATCTAATAATTTAAGCGTGAGTTACTATATAAGTTATTATAGAATTTATTATTAAAAATAATATTGACACTTGTAAATGTCATTTATTTTCTCATGATTATTCCCTTTGGTGGAGTTAAGCAAATTAGAGTGGCGCAATTAAGCCTAGATTAATATGACACCTCATATAAAGAATGTTGTAAGTGACATTGTTTAAACTTTACCCTTTTCAATACTTGAATACAACTTCTTAACAACTTTATATAAGCACAATGGTAAAATATCATATTACCACCCCAAAATATAATTTTTAATAAAGAAATAAAGAACCTTGATACTTTTTTACTTATTTTTATGTTTTTTTTTAATTTTTATGTGAACAAAAACACACAGAAAACGGTTAATTTTTGCTAGCCTGCTTAAATTTAATTAAGCGTACTATGAAAAAACATAGTAAATTTTCAAAAAAATGTCAACAGTGACAATGTTGTCAAAAATAATGTCTATAATTTTTGTAATTGGCAGTGAGAATTCAGCTTTATTTACTAATTGTCACTCATAATGTTGACGCTTTTCAGTTCTCACATATAAAACTTTATGTTTTACATAAATAAAAACTTCTCATTTTTTGATATGTTGTATAATTAACTTTCATCTTTCATATTTTTTAATTTTTAAAATAAAATCTATATCTAAATATAATACTTTCACATAAATATCTTAACTTTTAATTTTTTATTTAAAACTATAATAAATTAAAACCTATACAAGTATTTTTAACTTTTAAATGCCAAGAAAAACCATCTAAGATTTACTTTTTATATATTATGCTTTTTAAGTTGTTTTGTTTGTTATTTACATACGTTGCTTTATTTTAAACCATTTTAATTTATTATTTTAGGACAAGAACACTTCCAAACAGCCCAGAGGAACCAAGCGTCCTTCAAAGCCAACCAAACCCACTGAAAAGAAGCCTGTCTCATCAAAGAAAGCCACCCCCAAACCATTCCCCAAACCATCCCCAAAGCCCTCCCCTGAGCCCTCCCCTGAGAAGAGCCCTTCTCACTCCACTGGGAGAGAGAAACTGATGGCTCTCTTACAGAGCACAGTTTCTACAACTTGGCTTCTGACAAGGAGCCAACCAAGAAGAAGCAGCAAGGCAAAAAGACCCCACCCAAAGATAAGTCTCCTGCACATGAGGGGCACCACAATAAGCCCCCTTCTGCTTCCCCACCCCTGCCAACCCCCCTCCCTTAAAGCTCATCTGGGGATGATTCAAAGCCCCACCCTGATTACTTCCCTGGCTTCCGCCATGCTCCTACTGGCCCCTGAGACCCTCTGTTGGCCCACAACATCTGCAACGTTGACAGCAAATTCAAGGTTCTCTCTTCCTTGCTCAAATACTTCCCAATCATGAGTGCAAAGGGTGGGCTGGCCATGGTGGCCAATGGGTATATCTTCAGCTGCAACAATGCCAACCAGGGCTTTAAGAGCCGCCATTACACCTGCAAGGACCGCTCCTCCCAGTGCGGCTCAACACTGAGTGCTCGGACCTGGTCCAAACCATCAAGGGCAAGCATACCTGCATCATGCCCAACACCACCATAGCCCGCCTTCTCAAGTGGTATCTGGTGCAGGTGATGCCCACCTCCAAAGATCTTTCTGCTACCCAGCTGGCTGTGCTTGCTTGCAAGTACCTCTCCCCAACCAACTTGAAGAGGGTTTCAACTCACAATCAGTTGGTCAAGTTTGTAAATGATAGGCATCAAGCCTCCAATCCCCTGACCAAGAGTGCCACTAGCATCAAGGACCTTATCCTCACAGATGCCCTCAAGAAGACGGAGGTTAGTGAGATGTTCCTTCTCCATGAAGATGGGCAGGAAGTAGAGGATAGGATTGTAGCCTACACCACAACCCAAAACCTGGAGCAGCTGAACACTGCTACCACCTGGCTGTGTGACGACACATTTGCTACTTGCCCCTCTCTCTTCAAGCAGCTTTGGGTCCTGCATGGGCAGTTTAATGACCAGGTCATCCCCCTTGTGTTCTTTCTCCTTCCTGGTGCCAAGACTGAAGTCTACACCAGTCTTCAATATTATCCAGGATGCTTTGAGCTCCCTTCCCACCAACTAGCTCCCCCCTCCCACTCATGCCACAAGGGCAAACCCTTCTCTGCTGAGAAGGATGAGTCCACCATAACTGCTGAGCAGCTAGCTCATGCGCGCTCACTTGGGCTAAATTTTATCATAATGGACTTTGAGCAAGCTCAGTTCAGAGCCTTTGAGGCCATCTTCAATGGAGAAGTCCAGGGCTGCTTCTTCCATTTTAGGCAGGCCCTTGTCAAGAATCTCAGTGAGAAGGACCTTTTTGAGAAGTATCTTAACAATGGTAAGGGGAAGTGCCGCTTTGCCCTGACACAGTTTGCTGCCTTGGCTTTTGTGCACCCTGAGAATACTGGGCTTGGCTTTGAGGCCCTCCTGGAAGAAGCTTACATCAAGAAGCACTCCATCATATTCAAAGGTTACTTGGATTACTTTGAGCGCCAATGGGTGGGCAAGAAGGTGACTGCCCAGAGAGGTAAGAGTGGGGCCACTGCCCCTTGGAACTTTCAAGGTGCCTGCCTCAAGGAGGAGATGAAGACCACCTCTAGCCTTGAGGTTTGGCATAAGCACCTGAAGGTGAAGTTTGGGTCAAACCCCAAATACCCAAGTTCTTCTCTAAGCTGCAGGAGGATCAGGCCTGTACTGTCTCCAAGTTTTGCAACCTGGCCAACCAGGTGGCCCCCAAGAAGCAAAAGTATAAGGACCAGGACTACCAGGAGGACGTCCAAAAGGTAGTAAAGAAGAAGTACAAGGTGGCAGAGATCAAGAAGTACCTTGAAGATGTTGCCACTGCTTTGCTGGTGGCTTTAATTAGCCAAATAAACCTTGCTTTGCTTGTATATTTTTTACTTTTAAACTTTTAATTTTTTAATTTATTTATAGTGTACTAATCTTTTATAAGTATAAATGGTAAGTTTAATATGCAGTTTCAATGTGATTTAGTAAGAAATATCTTATATTTTGTTAATTTATCTTTAAGCTATGAGATGCTTTTAGTTATGCTTATATGAAGTATAATAAATTTAAATTAGAATTATTTTATATTTTGTATTTATTATTATATATTAAATATCTTTATTTTTGGTTCATTGTTATTTTAATTTTTATGGGAATAAAAAATAATTTTATAATAAAGAGTGTAATTTACATAGTAAACTGAAAAATAGTTGCTTATATCTCCTTATTCTTATTACTTATGATAATTTTTTACGGCAGTTTTGAACTCTCTGAGTCATTTTAGTTTTAATAATATATTTTAAAATATTTTTATATTAGAAATGTTCAGGTTAAAGTGTTTTTTAATTAAAAAAGTATCAGCATCCAGGAAACAACATTTAGTAAAACCGGGTTGTCACTTTACTATAGTGTCAACATTAAAAGTGTCAACATTATTAGTGTCAACATGGGCGCTGTTGCTGCACTGGGCAGCTAAAATTAGCCTGCCTAGGACCAGCTAAACTCACCAAGTCTTGGGCATTGCTTTTGGGGCCCAGAACAAGCCCTGCAGCTGTTGCCAAGGAAGGAATGATTCTCACACCTGGATTTTTGCTTTTAAAGAATTTAGGTGTGGGCAAATCTCCACCACCCACTTTCCCTGCCTGGGGGCATGGCGCAAGTTTGATTCCTGCCCGGGGCATCAAAACTTTTACTTTCATAAAAATTTCCAACAGTTAAAAGAGCATATGGTTACCACCTCTATCTTACAGTATCCAAATTATGAAGGAGTATACAAATTAGAAACTGACAACTCCAATTATGCAATAAGAGGTATAATCCAAATTCAAAATACAGAAAAGGAATTCCTCCTTGTAGCATACAAATAAAGAAAGCTGTCTGATTGTGAGCAAAGATATCTAATACATGACAAAGAACTGGTAGCTATTATCCACTGTCTAATGAAGTAGCTATGCTACCTGAAAGGTGCACATATATTCAAAGTGTAATCAACCACAAGTAATTGGTGTTCTTCAAGTCTCAACAAAATCTATCTAGACAACAAGCTGAATAGCTGAGCCTTATACAAAGGTACCCCATGATAATTGGATACAAACCGGGAAAAGAAATGCTTACTGAAGACGCCCTATCAAGGCTATACTGTAAACATCTCCTATGCACTGATGGAGAAACCAATTAGCCCATGTTAATTATAGAAAATCTCTAAGAGAAGTTCTCACCTGGTATACTAATAGACATCCAAGTGAAAGTCCTCAAGAACAAAATCTGTTCAAAAATGTATATGATACTCTACACCACATACTACAAAGTGATAATACTGTAACTACATCCCAAAAATACAAAGTATTGACAAAAATTTCATACCACAGAGATCTGAGTCACACCCATAGCAGGAACTTGCATGAACTATCTCAAAACATGCTACTGGTGGCCCAACATGCTGGACAAAATCAAGGAAGTACTAGCCCAATTCAAAGTCTCTGAAAAGTAGGCCTGGTCCAAGCCATACCCAAATAATTAATAACAGTGTCAATCACCCAACCTTTCAAGGTATAATCACTAGATATTATGGGACTAATTCCTGGAAATAACAAAGACAAAAAGTACATTATCACAGCTATTGACTATACAACTAGATGGCTGTAGCGCAAGCTACAAAAGAACACAAATGAAATGATGTGAGAAATTTATTGGCAAAGAGATCATAGCTAAATTTGGCAAACCTGACATCCTAATTATGTACTGAGGAACCAAACTTAAAGCTATTGTCGCCAATATCTACCTTACTAAAAACAGAATAAAACACACCATAGCCAGCCTCTATCACCCGCAAGAAAACAGAAGAGTTAAAAGACTGAACAAGTCCCTAGTAGAGGCCCTAAGTAAGTTATCTGCCAACAATCAAAAAAGCCTGGGTTAACATGCTGCCAACAGAACTTATGGTATGCAGAACATAAGTTAACTGCAATACAGGAAAAGCCTGCATGAACTTGTCTATGAGCATAAACCTGCCATTGTTAGTAATACTGTGACCGTACAACAGTCACTGTTAAATATTTAGCCAAATAAATACTCCAAGATATAAAGTTGCTTGTTTTTGCTGTTTGTTTTATGTAAATAGGATTGGTTGGAATTCTTCATATAAAGGTTCCTGGAAAATTAGTATCTACTTTCAATAAAAGAACAAGGCAAGATTGGCCAAATCAATCTTGGAGACTGGGTATCTCAAAATCAAGTTAATTGACTGAAAAGGTTAGTTAATAAAATTGCAATATAGTTAATGAGGATTTAATTATATTGGTGAATTGCCTTGACTGTGTCAAGAGGTATGGTTATATTTAACCATAGATAAACCCCCAAATTTGGGCTTAAAAACACTGTGGTGGTGTTTTATTTAGGGTTTGAAGCGTTTTAACGGGTTTTTAAGATGCAAGAAAACCATTAAATGTAACAATAACTGAATAAAGGTAATGATGCCTAGGAATTTAGGTTTGATCATCTGGTTTCCAGTTGGAACATCAATAGCTGAGTTTTGGGATGTGTAATCCGCAGGGTTTTGGCGCTGGGAGCTGGTGAAGCTCCATGCTGAATTGGTACATTGGGATGAATGGAGTCAGGTGACTTTTTCCCATTGTAGGTTGGTTCTCATAGGTTGAGAAATAAAGGTGATCTTTTAGGTAAAGATCTAGGTTTGGATGACTCAAATGTCTTAGACCACGTGAGATGGATCATAGATTGATTCAGGAACCAGAGGGGTTTTCAGCTGAATATGCCCTGAATGGTATATAAGCATAAACAGCTAATTTTAAATAAAGATATAATGTTGATTTCAACGCTTTCCCCTCAACTTCTTTTTAATTGGTATGTCTTCTTTATTACTATTTGAAAGAGCAAAATTTGGGGCGCTTTGTGTTGAGGCTGCTGCTACAAGAAAGGAAGTTTCTACCAGCTTGCTTGAGGAGGCTTGGGAGAGTCTGGAGGTATCTAAGATTGCACCTGAGGAATCTTTGGTAGAAGTGAAAGCAGCTTTTGAAGAACTATATTAGAACTATTTTTCCAGAGAGGGAACCCCAGCACAAGGAAATCAAGTTTATGCATGGGATTCCTGAACTTGCTGTTAGGGTTTGATGAAATTTTGCAACAAGTAATGGACAGAGCCAATTGTGAAGTTGAGGCGTATAGAAACAGAGAAGAAAAGTGTGTCAAAATTATGGCTTGGTGGAGAGATGAAAATAAAGTGTTGACTCAAAAAATTGTCTCCCTGGAGGCAAAGCTCCTTGAAGACTCATCACAGGAAGATACCAGTAACAAGAGTCAAGGGCAAGATAACAATAAGTTTGACTGGTTAGACTTGGATCTGTCACAAATACCTCAGGACCACAACTACCTCTGCTCAAAAAGGTTCCAGACAGTACCAACCCTGACATACAGCACACCAGGAAGAACCAAGGGACCAAGAAAAAAGAAAGAGTTGAGAGAAAAGCAGTCCCACTACAAAAAGAACACTTCCAAGTTAGTGACAAAATCTGGGTCATTAACCACAACATACACAAGTTAGACCAATGATTATGAGGACCAGGTATTGTCATGGAGGTCAAACCAAATAACACCTACCTCATCAAAGGTATTGGCGCTCAAACAGAGCTCAAGCTTATGCACCATGACTACCTCCTCCTATGAAAAGCAAGAACAGCATAATGTAATTCCCAATTTCTTGTACCCAACACAAAGTGGATTAATACCAAGCCTGAATCCCCAACACTCTCAAGAAAATTCCCAAGGTTCAACCTTCCAGCACCCCAGGGGGAGATGTCACAACATCTTCAATTACTACCTCTTGGGAAACTGATTCCCTGAGTGACTTGCCAAATGATTCCCCAACTAATCAATAAGTTGGTGGTACTACTATCATCCAGCCATTTATTATGGGGATCAAAAATTCAAGTACTTATTGGAACAACACTTGGACAAACCTCATGATCTAGATGAAACACTACTCAGATAAACTCCATGAATGCCATGACGTATATGGATAATATGTGGCTTCTCATGATACTATATAATCCTCTATCTTCATATCAAATAAAGTATTATTCTATCCTTGATTTTCCCCTTTGTTATTTATTATACTTTATAAAAGTATATACTTGACACTCTTTTCACACTTTACTTTGTTAATAAGAGCTATATTTTCCTGACTCCTACTTAGCACCATGAATACAAATCTTTTCCTGTTCTGTGTTCTAATTCTCCTTCTTTTGTTAGTTCTGTCTTTTAAAAGTTCTACCAGAGCTACTAAATGGCACAAATCTTAGCCTGACAACGCCCATAAGGAAGAGTCCTTAGCTAATGATTGCTTTAAATGTCCATCAGGTCCCTGGGGACAAAAATTTAGCTATGGATGTTCTTCTTATACTCCTCCTAAGGTCAAAATCTTCCTGGTTTGACCCAACACATCCTTTTACCTTCTAGCCTACTTAATAGGGATTACCTCCTAGGAAGATTCAGCTCATTGATGAGGAGATTTGCTCTCTAGGTCAGTTTGGACATCTTGCAATGGTGACAGTATCTATAAGTTCTGTTGTAGCAGGACTGAATTTGAGGGCCCTTTTCCAAAAGATCAAAAGTCTTTTTCCTCTAAAGTGGTTCCCTGACAGGAGTTGAGCGCTAAGGTGGCTCAGCTAGAGTCAAAACGTGGCAAAATATTGTAGCAGGATACATAAAAATATAGTGCTTCAGGTAGTGTTAATAATAAGAAAAGTGTCAGAAATTGCACCATTAATGCTATTTTAATACAGCCTTCAAATAATGATAACACAAAGATTTGGTTAGTTTTTCTTTCAGCTTTGGGATTTCCTTGCCTTCCATAAATGAATTGATATTAATATCTACCCATTCCAGAATATCCTATCTGTCTTTGAATGAATTTGGTGAGAATTCCACCCAACATGATTCCCTCTGCCACTCTATCTACCTATTAAGTGATCACCAACCCTTTTCTATTTAAGTAGAATCACTTCAACTAATAAAGACAAGTTTATCCACATTTGTGTAGGCTTTTATATTCTTCAAGCCTTTTTCTTTTTGCCAAAAGGAAATATTCTTCTTGAATTACAGGAAATTAAGGCATGTGTCTTTAATTTTGCCCGGAAGGCTAAACCAAGGCTATCCTCAAACATCAAATCTTTTGTTATAAAAATTTCCCACTGTGTCCTTCTGGATGTTTTCCCCAAGAGCCAAACACAACAAAAAGTATAAAGTTCCTGGATCCAACACATATATCTTTACAAAAAAGAAATAAGCCACTAAGTCAATGTTAGTTTTTAGGGTTTAGGACAACATCTAAGACAACACTACATGAAAGTTTTATAACAAAAGGTTTGAGGTTTGAGGTAGTAATTTATTAGACTTCAGGGATGACTAAATACAGGGATGACTAAGTATTATTACCTTAATGTTCTGGGAGAAAGAATATATATGTTAAAAATATACTTCTGAGAAGTATTATAAGTGATATAAAGGGGAAATTTAATAAGAGAATGATATTTTATTGGATATGAATATAGGGTATTATATAGTATCATGGGAAGCCACATCATGTCCATGTACGTCATGGAGGTCATGGGGCTTATCTGAGTAGTGTTCCTATTGAGTCACAAGGCTTGTTCAAGTTGTGTCCCTTTAGGATCAGGATTTTTAGCTCCCTGTAATAGATAGCTGAATGATAGTAGTGCCACTGACTTACTGATTAGTAGGTGAGCCACTTGGTGACTCATTTGATGCATCACTTGGGCCGTTGATTCCCTGAGAGGGAGTAATCAAAGATGTTGCAGCATATAATAGATTTTCATTTTAAAAAGGAATACACCAAATCAAAAGTTAACCAACAAATAGTTATAATATCTTAATATTTATATATTGATAAATAAATATTAAATAGTCTACAGTGATATAGATAAGTCACTAGGTAGATATGGAGAAAGCTGTCTTGAATCAATACCCAGATAATATCAAAACAGGTGGTGAGATCCATAAAACATGGAAACTAGTATGCTATCATTTATGAAGATGTGAAAATCATTTAACTTAAATTTAAAACCCTCAGATCTTCACACATAAAAAAATCTTGCAGGAAAAATTGAAATATACTGAAAAACACAATTCACAATATCTCCCTCTTAATATTTGCCAAGGGGAGTTGATATTTCACAGAGACTTAGTGTGTACCCTAGAGAAAAATTATATATAAGAAAGCAGTTTAATAATATACTTTACCCTTTTTATAGGCAACTTTGAAAGTTCAAATATAGAGGGAATCCAGATTATTAGCATTCTTGGAGAATTTTCAATAATATAGGACTAAATATCCTTCATGAAATTCTGAAAGGAAGGATCAAGACTCATTATATGAACAACTATAAAGATTTGGTATTTTATGCTATGGCATATGTATTGACCTATATATTGATTATATAGTTGGTTAGGTCTTTCACCTGAGTTCAGAATTGACAAAAGCATTAAATTCTACTATCATAGTGCCCAAAATTGAGGGGGTAGCTTCCTCAATCTCATAAATAATAGAAAATGAAGATTGTCTTGTTATAAAGTGTTTGCTCAGGTGGTAAGAAAATAGGATGACTGGTAAGAGCATGTACTAATTGGCAGTTTAAGAAATAGTGAGCTTAAGAACTATGAACATAAGGATAAATTTGGCCCTTTCAAAATTTTTATTAGTATAGAGATAATATGGGGCAGAGAATTATTGAAAAGTCCTCATTGGTTTTATTATATAACTGATTAGTCTGGCATTAAAATTGGTGCCGTTTGCAGATAACTGCACTTGGGGACAGTCATGAAAATAAAAGATATCCTGGATCAGGAAGTTGGTAGCTATATCCTTGGTAGCACAAGCTTCCAAACACTTTCTAAATTGTTCCACACAATAAGTATGAACCATCAATTTGACCAAAAGCAAAGGATAGGGGAAACATCATTTATGCTCACAGTATAAATGTGTGCTTGGGAGAATTAAGTTGGGCTTGTGCTTGGAGGGAAAAGGGTGCTGCAGTTGACAGCTATGATAAGAAGCAATCACATCAGAAATGAGGATATCCATATTCCATAGAAATAGGGTTTTCACATCTAATTATAAGTCTTGGTTATGAAACTATAAGCAGTATCAATATGAGCTTTTAGGATACCCACCACTTTCATTCTAGGGCTGACAAATGACATGTAGAAATTCCTGACTTTTTTTAAATAGTTGAAAAATTGGATATAAGTGTCCTTGGATAAAGCTTTTATGACTAGACATTTGTATTTTTTCTCTGTAGCCCAAGAGTCAAGGTATTTAATCAACTTGTAAAGCCTATTAAAATCAGCAGGATATATGGCTAAAATAGCTATGCAGGAGAGCCCATCAGTGTTCTGATGTTGGGTGCCAGGTCTGTGCATCACATTAAATTCATATAATTGTAGTATTAAAGCCCATCTAGGAATTAATCCTCAGGTTTTTCCAGTAGTTGTAACCTTTTAAGAGAGGTGTGATCTGTAAACACACTGAAACAAGTACCATATATGTGATGACATAATTTCTTGACAGCAAAAAAAACAGCTAAGGATTTCTTCTCAGTCACACGTTAATTCTTCTCATTCTTTTTAATTATCCTAAAGGAGTAGGCTATAGGGCAATAAACTCTATCCTTATATAATTGAGCCAAGATAGGCCCACTGTCACCCCACTGGACTTGGTATAAAAGATAGACCCTTTGTCATATCAGAGTAGATATTGTCATAAATGTGCTGTTTTAACAGAGTCACAAGGGGAAAATATTTAGAAACTAGATAATATTCTTTATTGAGAGATACATGTTATATAGTCATTGTGAATCTTGGATAACAGTAAAATGATAGTGTTGATCACATGGTGGGATGATGAAGGGGGTGGCCCTATCCTGGTAATGAGTCAAGTGCTAAAAAAAGGTATCCATTGTAAGGGATCATCATTTATTCATGTTGTTGGATTTGAAAATTTGAGTCAACTTCCTAGTTTGGCTTTGAGTGACTGAATAACTGGATTGCAGGTTGCAAACCTGTTTACTCAGAACCTTGTTGGCAGGTCAAGCATGCTGTTTTGCCACATCCCAGCTGAAGGTTAGCCTCCTCTGGTGGCAAGTTGTAATGGAGGTTATCAGGAGCCTGGGGGCCATATTGAACCAGCTGCTGTTTGGTGGGAGGTAGAACAAGCTTGTGTTATTTCTGATTTGCTTTGCAGGGCCATATGCGGTTGTGGTGGAGGACTTTATCTTGCTTGCGCTTCCCAAGCCCTTGCAAAAGGTAAGTGTTGTTTTCATTTACCTTTATAAAAACAACAGAGCCCATTTTTCTGGCTGTAATTTACTCTTGTTGGTATTCATTAATCAGACTTTGTCATCAACCTCATGTCTGTCTTTGATGGGGACAAAAATATTCTTTAGGTGTTTTTCTTTTCTTTATAATTGGTTGCTGTTAGCCTTTATGATTTGAGGGTCTAAGCGTGGTAGAACTTTACTGGGAATTTCCAGCTTGGGTCCTGATTGTGCTTGGATAATATTAGGTTGTTCCATAAACTAGCTCAAAGGGGCTTTCCTGGTGGATCTGTTCACACAAGTCCAGCATACAAGTATTACAGTTGGTAGCTAATTGTACTATTCCTCAGGTCTCCCAGCGGTGAGCTTGTCCAAGGCTTTCACAAGGCTGCCATTCAGATGATCCACTCATCAATTGTCCTGAGGGTGGTAAGGTGTTGTCACTGTGTGCTGGACCCCATTTTTGGTGAGGTAAACATTGGTATCTTCAGAGGTCAATTCTTTGGCTCTGTCAGTTATCAGGAGTTCTGGCTTTCCAAACTTGCTGATGATCTTCTTTCCTATGAACTGCCACACGTCATTGCCTGTGTGGGATCTTACTGCTTGTGCCACTGGCCATCAAGTGACAAAGTCAATAACAGTGATGATGTATTTATTTTTGTTTTTTTCCCTGGCATGGTCCCTATAATGTCTAGGGCCTACATCTTACAAGGCAGCTGCAAAAAATGGGCAGTACAAATTTAGGGGGAGTGTTGCTTTTTGCAAATTTTTCACATACTTCACATTGCTCTAGGACTTCATGGATATCCCATTATAGGGTTGGCTACCATGCTTTGTGTTTAAGGAATTTTTAGAGGTTTCAGCTTTTGGCATGTCCTAGGTTTTTGTGGTAATGTAGGATGGTGTAAACTTGCTGATGTGTAAGGATGTAAGGGATAGTGGTTCTGTTGGTCATTTTGCAATGTAAAGTCTTGTACATGTCTGTAAATAGGTGCTCATTCTTGATGACTGCTTCTTTTATGATGTTAGTGGTACTAGGGGGAAGCCTTTTTCCTTTGTTTGAAGTAGCAGGAGAGGCCAGTCTGGGTTGAGCCCATTCTTGCCTCTTATAGCTCTAAAGTACAGGTGCAAGAGTGCATCTGCCATGGCAAGTTCTGCACCAGTTTTTTACTGTATAATCATATTAATCTTTCCAGGAGTTTCATCCAACATGCTTGTTGGCAGGAAAGGTTTGCCTGTGTTTTAAAGTATATGAGTGATTTGTGGTTGGTTAATGCTGTGAATTCCTCCTGTTGTTCTAAGTGACAACGTCATTTGACCAAACAATGTACAATGGCCAGCAATTTTTGTTGTGTATTGGGTATTGGTACTCATCATATGTGAGTTTGTGTGATTTGTAAGCTACAGGAAGAAAGTTGTCATTGCTTTCTTGATGCGTAGAACCCCTCCAATGAATGTATTAGAGGCATCTGTTTCCATTTAATACTCCCCATTGTGTATGGGGTATTGAAGATAGGCACAGTGGTGATTTTTTCCTTAAGGCGTCTGAAGCAAAGGTCACAAGGGGTGCCATACAAATTTGGATTTGGTGCCAGTTATGGCAGAAAGAGGTGCAGTCAGGACGCCACAATTGGAATAAACTGTCACACATAGGCGCCGTTCCCAGGAAAACACAGAGTTCTGACTTGTCTTTGGGAGGTGGCATCTTACAGATAGCTTGAATTTTCTGGTTATTGGGTTTAATGCCATCCTTTGGAAACCTGTCCTGGGAAGGGCAGTTGTTTGAGAAAGAGTTGGCATTTGGAAGGTTTAGCTAGCAGTTTGTATTGTCCCAGAGTAGCAAAGACTGCCTCTAGGTCCTTGTGGTACTGTTCCACTGAGGTGCTGTAGACAAAGATGTTGTCTAGGTAGACTAGGGCATTTTTGCCTATGTGTGGTGAAAATACTTTGTTCATGAAGGTCACAAAGGTAGACAGGGAGTTTGTCATGCCAAAATTAAGCACCACACATTTGTATGAGCTGTAATTAGTGTGGAAGGCTGTTTTGGGTATCTTTTTCTCCTTGATGTGGATCTGGTTGTTACTTGCAGTTAGGTCAATTTTAGAGAATAAGGTGGCGTCACCTAGGGCATCAAAGAGGTTGTCAATTAGTGGGTGCAGGAAGCAGTTCTTGATAGTAACTTTGCTGAGGGCTCAGTAATCCATGACCAATTGAAGGGTACCGTCTTTCTTTGCCACAAAGAGTACAGCCACGCCAAAAGGTGACTGTGATGGGCAAATAAGTCCTTTATCAAGTGCTTCCTTGAGGTAAGTGCATAGGGCATCATCTTTGTTGGGGGTGAACAGTAGATGGGTTGTGCCTTAGGTATTCTTCCTTTGAGTTGAATGGATTGCTGAATGTTTTTCTCAGGAAGGAGACCTGGTAGCGCTCTTTGAAGATTCTAGGATGATGGGCAACATTGTTGCGGTCCTGAGGAGTAGTGGTATCTTGGTGGTCTTTGAAATTTATGATTTCATACTGGCAGAAGTCCCAATAAATTGCCTTGAGGTTCTCCTTTTTGTACAGGGTTTTAGTAATGAGTACAAAAACATGATCACTCAAGAGTTGATCCACTGAGTCAGGGTAGATTTGGTGATTGATAACTTCACCCTTGATGATCAATACCAAGATCACCCAGTATACATGAGGGTAATTCTTTTGTAGCCATTTAATCCCCAGTACAACATCAAATTTGGGGAAGTCAATGACAGGTACCTGAAAGTTGGAGTGCAGGTTCTATAACATAATGGAGAGGGGGGCCCTTTCCTTTGTCACAGCAATGTGATGTTCATTGGCTAAGACCACATTTTTAATCTGCAAAGGTTTTTAGTCAGCTTGAACTTGTCTACAAAGCTTCTGTTGACTAGAGTTTGGTCAGCGCCTGAGTTCAGAAGCGCTGAGCCTGTGTAACTGCAGAAGCAGAAAGGATATGACATCAGTTTATTGGGATGCCTGGCAATGGTGTAAAGTACTGGGTCTTCTGAGGGTACTTGGATCATTGGGCATTGGTCCATGTGCTTGGGGCGGTACTCATTCTTGGGCAAGTCAGAAATTGTGTGGAGAGAGCTTGGATTGCTTAATGCTCTTCCTGGGCTTTTCTCTTATTGTGATTGTCTTGAGTGGTAGTGATACAGAAATGGGTCAATTTGACTGCACATTGTTCCTGTTTCCATGCCCATTTGACCCTGCAGGCTTATGGTTTGTGTTGTTGTTGTTCCCAGGAGGCAGATGGTTGGCCTGCCCATTCAAGTGAGAATCTTTGGGTCTCTCTCTTCCTGGTCTGCGCCTTGTGGAGGACGTTGAATGTCTGCTCTGCCTAATCTGCCTTGCAATTGTCAAAACTGCAGGCTCAAACCGCCAGCAAGGTTCCGATCAAGAAGGTTTGTGACCTGCAATTCAATTATCTGGTCACTTGAAGCCAGACTAGGAAACCAACTCAAATTATCAAATCCAAAACATGAACAGATGATGATCCTCTACGGTGGATACCTTGTTTTGGCGCTTGACTCATTATCAGGATCAAGCCACCCCCTTCTTTCATCCAACTGTGTGATCATCAATCATGTTCCTGTTATCCATTGATTCACATGAATTATATAACCACTATCTCCCAATAAAATATTATTATCTAGCTTCTAAATATCTTCCCCATGTAACTCTGCTAAAACAGCACAGTTACAACACAATATATGCTTTGCAGATTGGTTACTTGGTCCAGGTTGACGTGTCTCATCACAAGGGACTTAAGGGTGTTGTAGTACATGAGATGAATGGCTGTAGTATCAAATACCATATCTTCAGGGGAAGGTAGGTGGAGTTCCTCATAAGTGCATGTGAGTTACTTTACAGTGCCTGTCTGGGTCAGGTTTTCACTTGGCAAATAATCATGAGGGCGGTGTCCTTTAGTTTAAACAGTGCCGAGAAGTCTCGTTTAAATGTGCCCCAGTCTTTCACAGTATGATCTTTGTTCCACTTATTGCAACAAGTGACTGCATTGTGTGTGATTTGGATGGATATTTCTGCAATCCAGAAACTTTATGGGCATTTCATCTGTGTCAGCTTGCTTTGGGCAGATTGAATCCAGACTGCGGCGTTGCTGTCATTGGTCCCAGAAAATGGTTTCAAGGCAGCACTTTGAAGTTGTTAGGCTACATAGGCGGGTATGGTTCCTTCCTTGGTTAGGGCCTGGGACAGAATGATAGGTGCCTGAAAGAACCCTTGCACTGATAGGGCATTGAAGGCGGGTACCAGTACAAGCATGTTCTGGTATAGTACAAATCCTTCTGGTATCTTGGCACCAGGTGTGTATGGTGTCCAGTTTTCTGGGAGGCCAGCCATGATTTTTTTGTAGATTTGTTGACCACAGCAATTAAGGACAACAGGCAGAATTTTGGGGATAAATTAGGATGGAGAATCTACTTCTGCTACCAATGTTGTAACTGTGTTGTTTTAGCAGTGTTATAAGAGGGGAAATAATTAGAAACTAGATAATAATTTTTATTGATAAATACATATTATATAGTCATTGTGAATCTTGGATAACAGGAACATGATAGTGTTGCTCACATGGTGGAAAAATGAAGGGGGGTGGCCTGATCCTGGTAATGAGTCAAGCACAAAAACAAGGTATTCACCATAAGGGATCATCATTTGTTCCTGTTGTTGAATTTGGCAATTTGAGTTGACTTCCTAGTCTGGCTTCAAGTGGCCAGGTAATTGGATTGCAGGTCATAAACCTGTTTACTTGGAACCTTGCTGGTGGGTTGAGACTGCTGTTTTGATAGCAGTCAAATTAGCTAATAGTATCTGGACAGGTTCTTTATGAGTGACATCCAAGATTCCAGGGCATAAGCAGGGTTTATTTCCCCCCAAAGACTAAGGAACATAAAATTTCATGAACTTCTTGGTAGGCAATTAATAGAAAGCCTGAGAGTATACTATCACTGTGACCCAGGAGGGGTAGAGAAGTTATATGAGCTAATAGAGGGACCCCTTCATCTTCTGGGTACAAGAACAGTGGGATATTGATTAGAGGAGTGTATTTTGAACTTTAAGGAGAAAATGCCAATAGAATATTTCAGTACACAAGTCTTTAACTGTCTTTCTGGAAGGAAAACAGGCTCTTCAAATATAAGAGACATATTTTAATTCAGGAGGGATAAAACCCCTTTCTTTAGGTTAATAATATCATTATATTCTTGGAAATACTGGGTATCTTTCAGGAGATCATATCTCATTCTCTAAGACAACTGAAGGAGAGGATAAAAGAAGCTTTATACAGCAATTAGAAAGAATAGAGTAAGATCTAATAGCACAAGTAGTCAACAATCTAGTAGTACCATAAGACTGGTTGTAGGTGAGATCTGTTGCAAGCTTAAGATTTTTTATGAGCTTAGATGAAAACACATTAACAGAAAATCCTGTGTCTAATATGGCCTTAATCTTCACTCTATTAATAGTTACTTCCACTTGGGTGATATCTCTTCTAAAGGAGGGAAGGATAGCTCAAAATGTCTTTGGAGATGGAAAGTTCTTTTCCCACTTCTTCAAGGTGCAGTGGAGGGCTGGAATCTCGTTATATATAACTTTTAGGGGCAAGGGGACCTGTTAATTTTAGAATATTGCTTTGACTAGTTCATAAGCTTTAGAAGAGGATCTTATCCACACAGGAGCTTGGCTGGCTTGAGAAAATTAAGGGCAATAAATAATCTCTTGAGCAGCAGAAGATCCAGGTAGAACCTGGGTTGTAGTGGTCTTTCCAAAGAATAAATTGAAAGGTAACTGGATAGTTTTATGGCAGCCAGTACTGTGTATCCATAGCCACTAAGATCATTGTCCTTGGAATTTCCAGAGTCAGAGTCACTAGGAAGGTTTAGAGTATCTAGGAAATTCAATCTTGATTCTTCATTATCTTGTTCTGATTCTTTTCCAATTTGACAGGGAATCCTTTATGTGAGCTTCAATGAGCTCAGATTCCAGGAAAGCAATCTTGGCGTTAATTTTGTTGCCATCTGGTATCAACTTCCATGCTTTTCAATTCCCATAGTTTTAGTTACAGACCATCTCTTTCATTCTATGGTAGTCTTATTTCAGTTAAAAGCCAAAAACATAAAACATAAAATGATTGAGGGGAAAGCAACCATTACCACAAATATAAACATCTTTATTTATTATTATCATGTTTATATATTATATTTGAATTGGGATATAATCAGCTGGAAACCCCTCTAGTTCTGGAATTACACCTGGATTCCTATCATATGATCTATGACACTATGGCTTCATTAAATTAAGACCTTTACCAAAAAGATCTTCATACTATTAACCTATAATAATTTGCCCTAGTAAATTATAGAATTACCTGATTTCTTCTGTGGAAATGTATTGTTTTGGCTTAAAGCATTACAGACTTCTGGTGCCAAAACTCTGTGGAATATACATATTAATGATCCAATATATCATTTTTCTAACTGGGAACCAGCTGATTAATCCTAAAACCCAGATACTATTGTTTAAATTTAGATGTTTTTTGCATTAACTGGTTTTTTTGCATTAAAACCCCATTGATACACTATGAAACTTGAACCAGGCGCCACTGCGGCGCCCAGGAACTTTCCCAGGCACTGCCCCAGCGCCTGAAACATTCAATGGGCAGAGCCTCAGCGCTTTAAAAACAATTAGGTGGTGCAGAGGTGCTTCAAACCTAATAAATTTGCTAAAATGGGGCTTTTAAACCACAGTTTGGAGCTTTAATTTTGGTTAACCTTAACCAAACTTCTTGAAAAAGTCAAGGCAATTAAACAATATAGTTAAATCCTCATTAATCATATTCCCCATCATATATCAATTAATCTTCCCAGTTATTTATTTTTTTGAAGACAACAAGTCTTTACTTGACACAGTCAAGTCCATTTTGGCCCTATGATTAAATCCTCATTAAATCATATTCAAGGGTATCAATTAATTAACCTTCCCAGTTAATAAATTGTGTTTGATACACCTAGACTCATAATCTGAATTGTTCAGATGATTCATTTTGGCCATCAATTAGTACAGTCTATTTGATTACTGGGTATCAATTACCATGTTGGAAAATCTCATAAAGACAATCTTATTATTTTGAATTTTAACCAATGAAATTCATCATAAGTCAACCACTTTGTGAAACCATAGCTTAACATGACTGTAGTACAGTCACAGCAGGCCATGTAATAGATGCAAGATGGAGGGCACAGCAAGAGAGGATGAGGTTCCAGACATAGTTGGAGGTGAGGAGAGGGTAGCAATAAAAAAGACTGGGAAGAGTTGTCAACAGTAAGCGTCTCTGCATCTTAGTTGACTGGGATTTTTCCAACTGACTTCAAGGATCTGCACCCTCTACCTTTGGGTTGATACAGACTTAGGAGTGATTTCCTATAATTCCGCAATTGTTGTGTTCTGAGGCGTGGCACAGACACACAACAGGAAATCCTAACCTTAGGATTGGATTTGTACTAAGTCTTGTTTAGATGACATGGAAGGATATGCAATTACCTTGCAGCCCTGGAAGAATAATCTCTACTAGCTGTGGCTAGAGAGAGGTGCAGAAGTACTGAAAGACACAAAGACAAAAATGTGAATATAACGTTATTTTTATTGGTGAATAGGAAATGGAATATATAGTGGTTAGGAATACCACAAAACACTACCAGGATAGTAGGATCACTTGCCACCAGCATGAGTGGGGCAAGTGAGTTGTGCAGGATCAAGAAACCAAACAATTGTATTTCCTGATTCAGTCATCAACTCATTTTGAGAGGCAAAAGCAAAAGCGAGAGATTTGTCTTTGAAATGGCCCACTGAAGGCAAAATTGACACTTGGTGAATAGCGGGATTCACAACATTGCCCTCCCCTAGATTGGCCTTATGGGGGTGGTACTTGTGGAGGAACTTGGCATGCACTCAAGCAAAGGGACGACCACTGGAGAGGAGCTTTACAGTGTATTCAGACCCTTATTTAAAGGTCACTTCTAAAGGGCCAATCCACAAAGAGTCCAACTTATTTGCGCGCCCACTTACACTGTGTTGGTAGTAAAGTACATGGTCACCAGCATCAAATTCAGGTAAAAGGGAGCATCCAGCATTATTGGGAGAAAGTTCAAGCATCTTAGTCTTGTATGCAGAAGTTTAGGCAGCTGCCTGTATATCAATTATGCAGTTGACTAGATCCTTGATGTGGTCATCAGGATTCATGGCCTTATCAGAGGAAAGCAGGGGGGCCCCAAGAGCAATGGGGTAGTAGCCTCTTGCCCATACAACATAGCAAAAGGGGAGTATCCAGTGGCACAATTTTTGCTAAGGCAATACACAAAGAGAGCAGCAGGTAAGTATAGGTCCCATTTGGCAGCGTCAGCATAGGTGAGCTTCCTCATGATGGGGACCAGTGTTGAATTTGCATGCTTGACTTCCCCATTGGTAGAAGGATTATATAGAACATAAAAAAGACTGGTGAGACCCCAAGGCTTCAATAACAGATGTTACCAACTTAGCATTAAAGTTAGCCCCAATATCTGAGAGCAACACTTGAGGATAGCCATGGTGGTAGAAAACATACTGTAACAGGAAGGCAGCAGTTGTCTTAGCTGTGATTCTTTTGTAGGGCGAGCCTCTACCCACTTGCTGAAGTGATCAACATCAATCAGGATAAAGCAACACGCAGAACGTGAGCAGGGGAGAGGACCTACCGTGTCAATGCTGACAGTATGAAAAGCATGTTGGGGGGAAACAATTTGAATTGGTGGACAGCAGTTCAAGGCCTCTGCAGCTGGCAGTTGTGGCAACTAGCTATGACGTCTGGGATCAGCAGGCAAAGGGTTTCCCAGAAGTAGTTCTTCTTAAGCCAGTCAAAGGTCTTGGCAATACCTCCATGCCCAGTCTCTTTATGAGCTTGCAACACCAACAAGAGGCAAATACTGGGTTGTACATAAGGAAGATACTGGTCTTGTACTTTTTTGAAGAGCTGGTTGTTGTGTATGAGGATACCTTTGGATAGCTTGGAAAAAGGCCAGTCAGACCTCTTCTATCTTGCTTTCCCAAGAAGAAGGGTATCCAATTAGTTTGTTCAACTGGTCAGCCTCTGCAGGATGCAAAGCAAGAATGGGCATTCTGGATAGCCCATCAGTGTTCTGATGTTGAATCTCAGGGCAATGGAGCACAGTGATTCATATCCTTGCAGACATAGAGCCCATCTAGCTAGACGCCCTTCAGGCTCCTTAAGTTGTTGTAACCACTTAAGTGAAGCTTTGTCAGTGACAACTGTGAAATGGGTACCATATACATAGTGGCAGAACTGCTTGACTGCATGCAACACGGTAAGACACTCCTTCTCTGTGATACTATAATTATTTTCATGTTTTTTTAGCACACAGGAAAGTGTTGTAAAATATGAAGCCTGGGTGCTGATTTCTAAAAATAGTTATTCTACTACTTCTTTATCTTAATACTATACCTGTTGTGGTATAGTGCCAGCCTGGGTAAGGACAGAAGAATATAAGAAGATAATAAGAAAAAACTGGTGTTTATTATGATAGTATAACACTTATATAGTGTGAGGCGGGGAATTACCACCAGGGGCAGGGAGGCACAGACAGAAGGACTTCCCTAATAAAGGAGAGTGGATTGGCACAGCTGAAAGTCCCGCGCAAGAGAACGGCTGGTTTCACGTGGCTTTCCTTAAGGAGGTAGATAGAAATAACTTTGTTGTTCTATTATTAATCTTGGAAGTAAAGCCTGTGCCTTATGCGCATTTGAAAGGAAAATTGAACACCCGTTTTAGAGGCGTTTCAAACGTTTTTATCCCTAGTAAAATCAGGATACAATAGCACAATTGCGCAATTATTCTGTTGCTTAATCCCTAGGTGGACAATTTAATGTCTAATCCATTCAGGATCTGCATAATTCCCTCCACTGGATTAGACAACAGGGTTAAAAATGGCTGGTGTCTCAAGGTGACAGCTATGGTGAACAGTCCCTATAGAAGAGTCACAAGAAGAGTCTTGAAGAAGGTGCAAGTGGTAATTCCTAAGAGATTCAGGCCTACCAAGGCAGTAGAGGTGGATAAGGCCATTAAGAAACAGGTAGTCTTGCATGATGTGGATGGCAGCTATCTGGATTTGGGGATATAGCTAGATCAGTTACTGGTTTCTCAGCTGGCCTTAGTGGGGACAGACCCATTATTTGCTGCATTGTTCCTAGCTTTGAGTGAGCCCAGGGAGGTGACAGGAACTGGGTTGAAAAAGGTAATAGTATCCATTGGTAGTTCTACTATGTGGGTGGCAGAAGAATACTTGAAGGCTCAGCTGAAGGAATTCCAATTTGAGGGTCAAGGGCTCTCAGCCTTGCAACAGGGGACGGTATCCAACATAGTGAAGTCAGTCCTTTGCACTTGGGCAACACCTGGGGTTACTGAGGCTCAACCAGTCAGTTAGAAAACCTCTGACAACTTTGAGCAACGTCTTTACCAAGCCTTCCAGGAAGAGTTGAAGTCATATAAAGTGGAGGGGACTGCTCATATGGTACCAATGGTGATGGCTGGCAACCTTGTTCTTTGAGGAACTAACTGCTGTGATACCAAGCAGGAGGAGAACATGAGAGTCTTCCTTGAGTGGGCCTTGTCTGTATTCTACAAGGTGGGTGGTCAGATCCCAGTAAAGTATGCCCTTTGTGAGAGTCTTCTGTGGGACTGTATCTTCTTGGGGGTTGCCTTTCCTGTGGACATTGGGGTCAATTGTGTGTATTACTTGGTGGGGGTTTGTTGCCCAATCCTTAGTCATTGGCTTTGTGGATCTGTAGGCAACCATTTGTGTTTCTTGGCTGTCATCCAGGTGGTAGAATAGTTGGTGCGGTACTGGTAGAGCCTTGTCAGTCTCCAATAAACACCTTGTTCTTTTATTCTTATTCCTCATACTTTGATGCAAAACTATTGCAAACAGGACAACAACCCATGGAATTTTTTAATTAGGCTTTTATTTTTTAGGTTATTGTCCTCATTAGGGCTTATTCTTGGTCACTAGGAGCAGCATACATATACTGAGCTGTACTCTAGTAATCAATTGCCCAGAATGGGGCTACTTAAGGGTGTAGGAGTTGGGGCCAGTCTTCTGGATAACTTGAACTGGGCCTTGCCAAAGGGAGGCAAGTTTGGATTTGCGGCCGTACCCTCTATTGCTGTAGAAGTAGACTGAGTCTCCTACCAGGTAAGTGGGTAAGGCAGGGCGTTTGGATGCAGCTTGTTCTAGGTCCTGCAACTAATGGTTTTAGTTTACAGTGTAGGCCTCTGATTGCAAGCAAGTAAGAATTTGAACCAGCTTGTTGAGGTACGCCTCTGGGGACACAGCCAGGCTGGGCTTTACCAAGGAATATAGTAAAGGGGGAAGTCTAGTTGCCAGCTGTAGAGCAGTTGGAAGGGCGGCTTTCCAGTGGCACAATGGTACCCAATGTTATATGCAAAGGTGGCTGCAGGCAGAAAGGTATTCCATTCAGTCTCATGTTGGTGACTGAGCTTCCAGAGTATCTGGACCAGGCTCCCATCAGTGCGCTCTAGCATGCCATTTGTCAGTGGGTGATAAGGAGTGGATAGTGTCCCACAAATTCCCATCAGTTGGTTGAGGCGGGGGATGATATAACTGGTGAAGTTGGTACCATTGTCTGTCAGCAGAATATGGGGGCAGCCATGTTTGTATATGATATTCTCCAAGAGGAACGTGGCTGTCACCAGTGCAGATTGGTTGGGAATTGCCTTGCCCTACTACCCATTTAGTCAGATGGTCAACAGCCACAATGATGAACTTGTTGCAACTGTTGGTAGCTGGCAGGAGGCCCACTACATCAATGGCTATAGTGTGGAAGGCAAACCCAGGGCGTACAAGTCTGTGTTGGAACTTGGTAACCTTAGGTCTCTCAATTTTGCAGTCATGACAGTTGGCTAGTGTATCTACTACGTCAGTGTGCATTCCTTCCCAGAAGCAGTGCTGCTATAGCAGAGCTAATGTCTTCTGTATGCCACCATGGCCAGTAGTCTTGTGAGCAGCCACCACTGAGTCCATGTGTAGGGATGGGCGTATATAGGGTAGCCAAGAGTCTTCACAAAGCTTCAGGAGTTATCCCTTGGAGACCTTGGTATCAACAGTTAGATTCTTGAGAGCTCTCTGTATCTCTACCGGCTCCTCCCCCCACAAAGAAGGATCCTTCATAGACTTGTTATAGAAAATGTCAGCCACAGGGTATACTAAAGCAACAGTGGAAAAGTGGGAGAGACAGTCAGCATTCTGGTGGACTGCTCCGGCTCAATGAATGATTTTATAGTCATAAGCCTGAAGTTTAATGGCCCAACACGCTAGACAACCTTTGGGGTCTTTGAGGGGCTTTAGCCATTGAAAGGAGGCATGGTCTGTTACAACTGTGAAATGTACCCCATGGAGATAGACATTGAATTGGTGGTAGGAGTATATCACAGCCAGACACTCTTGTTTGGTTAAAGTGTAGTTCATCTTGTGAACATTAAGCGTATGTGAGCAGTATCCAACAGGGTGTTCAAGTCTGTTGGAGTCCAGTTGGGAGAGAACACCCCCAATTGTAGTCAGAGTAGGATCTGTATAAACCACAAACGGCTTGGCAAAGTCAGGGTAGGCCAGTACAGGAGCTGAAGTCACTGTTTCCTTGAGAGCAGCACTTGCTGTCTTGTAAGCCAGGTCCCAAAAAAAACCCACATCAGCTTGAAGGAGTTGGAGCAGTGTATTGCCCAGGGAAGCAAGGTTGGGGATAGAGTGGCAATAATAGCCAACCAACCCCAGTAAGACCTGAATGTTCCTCTTGCTTACAGGAACCTGCATCTTTTTAATGGCCTATACCTTGAGAGTTACAGGACAGGGGCCATCACAACTGATGATGAACCCAAGGAATTCCAAGTGCTCATTAAAGAAATTGCATTTCTTTGGATTCAGCTTAAGTGTAGCAGCCAACAGACGTTTGAACACTGCTTCCAGGAGTTCCAGATGTTTGTTATAGATGCAAGAGAATACATTAATGTCATCAAGATAGACCAGGGCACATGAGGGCTTGAGGTTCCCCATCACAGCATCCATAGCTCATTAGAAGGTAGCTGGGGCATTAAAGAGACCCTGAGACATCCTGATATGTTGGAACAGCCTTTGGTTGGCAAGGATGGCACACTTCTATGGGTTATCTGGAGGGAGATCAATCTTCCAGTAGCCAGGTATCAGGTCCATGGCCAAGAAGAACTTGGATGTGGGGACCCAGTAGGCAAGATCTTCTGGCATTCTCACAGTACAAGAATCCAACGTTTCTGATTGAGAGGCATAGTCAACCAGCAGAGGGACATTGAAGGCTCTGTTGTAAAGGAACAACAAGTGCCAGGGTCAGGCACAGGCTTGTCAGGGGAGAGAGGGGAGAGGAGGAAGGTGAAACCACAAATGCAGCCAAGGATTTCTCCTTGTCCTGGCTGCTTAGTAGTTTTTTGAGTGATACTCATTATACTCCTCAATGTCAGAATCATCAGTGAATTTTTCCTTGCTCTGACTAGCCTGAGGTTTAGTTGCTTCAGAACCATCAGGAGTGATAGAGGGATTGCTATCAGGTTACCAGGGAGACTCCAGGGTACCTGCTGAAGGTGCAATGAAGGAGACATCCTCTTCATTGCTTCTGTGACAGTGGTGGGATTCAGGAAGGGGCAATGTAGTAAGGATCTTCTGAGAGGGGGAGCTATCAGCTTTAGCGTTACCATGCAATCCCATTAGAGTATCAGGGGTACTAATTGATGAGGCATCTTCAAGGTGCTTGCTTAGTTGGTCCTGAAGGGAGTCAAGGAAAGCACGTTGAGCATCCAACTCATCTAGCCACTCTTTCTTTTCCTGAAAGGCCAGAACTAATTCCTCTTCCAGAAATCTCATCTGTCTCTCTTGAGCCTTTATAGTATCCTGAAGAGCAGAGAATTCCATGGTGCAGCTATTTTAGATGTATTCTGGCTTAGAATTTTTCTTTTGATGATCATAGAACTCTAGGGAATCATGCTGATTCATCTGGGTGGGTACCAAGGAAGAAAGTACATGGTCTATCTTGCTAATCCATAGAGCCATTCCAGAGTGATAGTGAACAGCTTCTGATATATTTTGAGCAAGGTTTGGTGGGCCAGAGCAGGGGCCAGAGCGGCTAAAAGTTTGGAGGGTGCCCAAATTAAGGGAGATTCCATGAGGAGAACAACCAGAAGAAGAAGAAGGAGAATATTGACAGTATACTTCCTTCACCAAGGCAGGCTTCAAGGAGCAGGAGACGTGGTTCATGCCAGCTGCTTCAGCCATGGGGTCAGGCTGGATTGGTATCAAGGAGGTAAGGGCTTTTTCAATGGATTCATCCAGGAGATCATACTTGACTGGGAGCTGGCAATTTCCAAAAGTTGTTGGCAGTTAGGCAACAACTGGCTTAGTCCTGGTTGATCATAGGAAGATCCATGGAGTCTACCAGATAAAGAACCAGGAGCAGTGAAGGTTGATCCTGGAGCAGGTTGGGCAGAAGGAGCCGCAAGTATAGGCAAGAACATCTCTCCCTCCACAAAAACAGGGCCGCGGGGTAGGAAGAGAGGAAGCTGTGGTTTGTAGAAGCCATGAGCGTCAATGTTGTAAAATATGTAGCCTGGGTGCTGATTTCTACAAATAGTTAGTCCACTAATTTTTTATCTTAATACTATACCTGTTATGGTATAGTGACAGCCTAGGTAAGGACAGAAGAATATAAGAAGATAATAAGACAAAGCTAGTGTTTATTATGATAGTATCACACTTATATAGTGTGAGGCGGGGAATTTGCCACTAGGGGCAGGGAGGCACAGACAGAAGGACTTCCCTAATAGAGGAGAGTGGGGTGGCACAGCTGAAAGTCCTGCAAAAGAGAACAACTGGTTTCATGTGGCTTTCCTTAAGGAGGCAGATGGAAATAACTTTGTTGTTCTATTATTAATCTTGGAATTAAAGCCTGTGCCTTATGCACATTTGAAAGGCAAATCAAAGACCTGTTTTAGAGGCATTTTAAACGTCTTTATTCCTAGTAAAATCAGGATGCAATAGCACAATTGCGTGATTGTTCTGTTGCTTAATCCCTAGGTGGACAAATTAACCTCTAATCTATTCAGGATCTGCAACAAAGTGTAAGCCACAGGATGGTCTACACCCTTGCTGTCTATCTGGGTCCAGAATAGCCCCAATAGCAAGATTGCTAGTATTGGTGTATAGGATGAACTCCTTATTGTAGTCAGGATACACTAGGATTGGCGCCTCTGTGAGTTTTTGCTTAAGGGTCTCAAAGGCTTGCTGCTGACTGGCTGTCAGGAATCAATTCCTGACATTATTAATTATCTTCAAGGAGCTGTTAAATTGTTCATAATTATGGTATAGGATTTCCTAAGGACATCTCAACAATTTCCCTGATTATCCAATTCCCCTGATGATTGTTTCACATCTAGGGTATTATGAAACTCTATATTATTTCATTATTGAAACCCAACTGCAATGTTTCACACTTGTGATCAACTGAGCTTAACCCCTTGCTCCTGATACGTAATAGATGTGATTGAGATCTCCTGATATTGGATCTTATGGTTATTTAAGTAAATGTCCTTCCTTGATTCTTGTTTTTTAATAAAACCTTTATCCTGTTCCCAATTACCAGATTTACTGCTTGCTACAATAGTTTGAAATGGGAAACCTAGCTAGTGCCTAGAATGCATACTACTAATATTGGTGGTGGCTTGGGTGTATTAGCTTTGCTACTATGTATGACTCTCTTCTTGATCTCCTACAACACTGACTTGGTCCTCTTGGTTGTGATTCCTGGTATGAAGAATGTGAGCGCTACTGCTGGGTTGATGAAAAAGGCCACCTTGCCTGAAATCAATATGTAATACTGGATGGAGTACAGAGACCTTATTCTGGTTAAGTGGATCCCTGATAATGGCGGTCCATTCAAAAGGGACATTACATAACAGCTAGACTAGAGGTTCACTAGTATTGGCAAAGTCAGGGATAAACTGTCTATAGTAGCCCATCATCCCTAGAAAGACTTGTACCTCCCACAGGTTGGTGGATGGAAGCATTTTGTTTATGGCTTCAACCTTCTTAGTCATTGAGCAAATCCCAGTCTGGGTTACTTTATGGCCCAAGAATTCAAGACATTCTTTGAAGAAAGCGCACTTAGAAGGTTTTAGCTTGAGACCAGCTTCTCAAATCTTTATGAACACCTCTTTGAGATGAGCCAGGTGATTGGTGAAGGTAGCGCTGAAAACTGTTATATTGTCCAAATATACTAGGACACATGACAGCTTCAAGTCGCAGAGGATGGAGTCCATGGCCCTTTGGAAGGTGGCTGGGGCATTGCAGAGTCTCTGCAGCATGTGAGTAGGCTCAAACAGCCCTTCAGATGTAATGAGCGCGGCTTTTTGGCAATCCTTGGGTGATAGGTCAACTTGCCAATACCCAGATGCCAGATCCATTGCAGAGAAAAACTTAGAGCCTCCAAGACGTCAGAGCACATCATCAATACACGGCAAGGGGTACAAGTTCTTCTTGGTCAAGGAGTTCAATTGGGTGTAGTCCATCACAATACAATACCTCCATCTTTCTTCTTTAATATGAGTAGCAGGGATGCCCAAGGACTTTGGGAAGGTGCCAGAAGCCAGTGTCCAACAGTTGTTTGAGCTCTTTAGATACCTGGGCGTCCTCCACACGGCTGCAGAAATATGGTTTAGCACAGAAGGGAGAAGCATCACCAGTGTCAATTTGATGGATAACGCCTGTGCTAACCCATAGTTGGTACTGTCCTTAGCAAAGATGTCAGAAAATTGGTCTAGAAAGTCTAGCAACTTTTCCTGTTGAACCAGGGACAGCTGTGGAAAGTCTTGCATAGTGAAAAAGGATAGGACTTGGGGTTTATTCTCAGGTAGGTTAAAATCTTGGAACATGACAAAGAGATGAAGAGATAAGACATCAGAAGCGCCCAATAACTTGCCGTATCCGACAATCTGACCCTAGACATGGTCATGGGGAGAGCAGTTAGGTTGGCTACCAACAATTGAACAGGATCCATATGTGAGCCGTCTAGGATTCCAGGACAGAGGTAAGGTTTGTTGCGCCCTAATGAGGGGGGAGAGTACAACTCCAAGAAGGTTTGTTCAGGTAGTTCATATGGTATTTGGGAGTCTAGAATGGCCTGGGAGCCAGGGGAGATGGTGACAGCAGACGTGGCTAGGAGAGGGATCCCTTTAGACACAGGACAAGCCATGGGTGGGCATTTCATGTTTGAAGAGTGGGTGCAATATTTGAGGTTGAAAACTCCAGTGGGGTATTCCAAGGCACATGTCTTAAGACGTTTTCTGGGAACTTTAACCGGCTCTTCAAAGATCAGATGGACTTTGTATCCAAGAATAGAGAGGTAACCATCTTTCAAGTTGATTATCCCATTGTATCCCCTAAGAAACTGAGTGCAAATAAAAGATCATAACTCTTGTTTTCCAAGACAACTGCTGGCGCAGCTAGAAGAAGTTTACCAAACCACATGAGTAGAGCGGAGTACCCCCCTATAGCGTGGGTCATAGACAGTCCAGCCTTGCCATACAACTGGTGATAGTTAAGGTCAGGAGCAAGTTTGAGTTTCTTCACAAGCTTGAAGGAGACAACGCTGACTGGTGAACCAGTGTCTAAAATGGCCTTGATATTCACTTTTTGAATGAATATCTCTACTCAAGTGGTAGTGCAACCAAAGGGTGGAAGGACAGCCAAGGTATCTTGAGCCTCTGCTATTTCCTTATCCCACTTCTCAATCATGCATCTTACCCTGGGAACTCCTTATAAACAGTTTGGAGAGGGAGCAAAACAGATACATTCTTGAAGACAGCGCCAGCAACCATGGTAGCTTCTTCTGACAACTCCACTAGCACAGGGGATCTTTTAGCTTGAATGAGGTAAGGGAAAGAGACAAATTTCTTTGGCTTCAGGCAAAGGCTTAGCAGTAGTTATAGTCTTTCCTGAGCGCAATTTATAGGGGAATGTAATGGTTTCAAGAACAGCTAGAACAGAGTACCCATATGCATTGGCGTTGTCAGTATCAGAGTCATCCAGGTAGAGTCATCAGAGATATTGTAGAACAAAAGGAGGATAGGAGAAACCTCCTTCTCAGCAGGCTTGGAGTCAGATATAGAGGGAGGGATTGAAAGATCTGGTAAGAATTGTCAACCAAGAGCTTCTCTGCCTCTAGGTTGACTGTTCTTTTCCCGCCTGCTCTTTTGGATCAGCTCCTTCAACCCAGGGGTTGGTGCAGACTCAAGAATAGAGACCTATCTGACCACAGATGTGGCAACCTGGTGTCAAGGAGGATTTTGCAAGTTCATGGTACAAATGCAAGGACCACAGGAAGACAAACCAGAGTTAGAAGCAGCTCAACTTTCTCTAACAACTGCTCCAGAATGGGTAAGGTGTATGTCCTGCAAGAGCGTCTTTATGATCTTAATAGAGGAAAGCATAGCTTTATGGGATTTGAAGTGAAGGCACATAAGCTGGTTAACTTTGAGGGCTTGAGCGCAAGCCATGTAAGCTTCATGGACTGTCAATTGTCTGCTTGTTATCAGTTGCTGTCCTTCTATGTAGAATCTGTCTGCAAACTCAGCTAGAGTCTCTTTAGGCTTGAAAGCAATGTGCATAAAAGCGTCCTTTTTTACTTCCAGGCTAAGGTCACCACCAATCTGTCAATCAGAAGCTGCTTCATCTCTTCCCACGTCTCAATGGTGGGTAGTTCAGGCACTATCACCTCCTGGCAAGTTGGATGTAGACAGGTCAAAATATGTTCCTTCTTAACCTCATCTGATGCTTGTCTCATGGCAGTTTCATAGATAGTTAGGAAAGCTGCAATGGTTGAGGTTTTAGGATCAAAGACTTGCTTAAAGGTAGGCTTGAAGTGTGCTTTGGGAGTTGGGCCACCATTGTTGCTATAAAGTATGTTTATACACGGGGAAAATTCTGCTTTGGATTCAGAGGGGGGCTGTCTAGCCCATAGCTGATGAACACTCTCTTTGAGGGTAGTCAGGGTCTCAACAGCGCGGGCACCTGTGTTGACAGCTTGAGTGGTCTGTTGTGCAGTAGCATCTAGGCGTTGACCTTGAGTGGTCACTACTGTGGAGAGCTCAACCAGTTGAGAAGTAAGGGATGGCCTCACTGAGAGGCAAGGGGCAAACCTGTTGTTCACAGAGTCAATCAATTCACTCATCTCTCATACATCTCTATCCAGCTCAGTATGGTCCCACTTCAAATGATCCACCTCATTAACTAGGGTAATTAGTTCCCTAGCACATTTGATTTGAGGGGCTCCTGGTAAGCCAGGACTTAACCATCCTTGTTGACAGCCTCAACTGGACTAGCAGCAGTTGCCATCATCTCGCATAGGGCAGCAAGCTCTTGCTGTAGCTCAGCAACTTGGGCAGTCAACTCAAGCACCTGGGGATCAGGTTGAGGAGTTTTGGTAGGACGTCCTTGACTGCAAGTAGTTGTACGTAGTTCTCAAATAGTGTCCTATATTCTCTGCTCTTAATCCACTAGGTCATCAGAAGGGGGAGAGGGCAGAACATCTGGCTTGGGCGTAGGTAATTCATTCACTTGACTTTGGAGTTTGGCTATAGCAGCAGCAGTGGCAGCTCTTTCTTGCTCAAACACTGTACTGAGTTAATTAAGGCCGTTAGCTGCAAAGTCTGCTACTTGCTGTAGTTGCTCAAAAGAATACTTGCTGAATGCATTGAGCTGCCGCACAAGTTGCTCAAAGTTGGAGAGGTAAGCGTTCAAGGTGGAATCTACTTGAGTTTTCTGGGGTTGTTCTAGCTGATGGAACTCATGTAGACGCTCTCTGACATATTCAGGGATGAATCAGCGCATTTGTTTAATGGAATTAACCAAATGTGTCTGAGAGGTGACAGAGTTGTGCTGATTGTCTGATACCAAGGAAAACAGGGAGTGGATCCACTGTTGGTAAGCAGCAAACTGATCCCAATGATGAGTGAGAGCTGCTCTTAAGGACAAGATTTCTTGAACGTAGAGCCCTAAAGCCATTTGATGATGGGCTAAGGCAGGCTGCACAAAGTATGACATTAGGTGCTCAGCAGAGCCAGTTGCTGAGAGGAGATGCTGTGGAAATTGAGGTGCCACAATCAATTTGTATAATTCAGCCTGACTGAACTGCATCTGGAGACAAGGGTGGCTCCTTCACAGGCTATCCAAGGGCTACTGTCATGACTTTTTCTAAGTCAGGGGTACCCATAGGGTAAGCAACTAGTCAGGGACCATTCCCGAGGTTCATTACAGTAGGAATTATAGGCAGGTCAGCAATATCTTCCTCAATAGGAGGACTATTAATTTTAGGTGAAGTTGGCTCTTGTATAGGCAGAGGCAAAGGACCTGAAAACATGGATGAGAAAGGGTAAACAAGGGGCTTACAGTCCCTGTAGTGAGCATCATTTTTGTCATGTTCTGAGGCGCGGCACAGACACACAACAGGAAATACTAACCTTAGGATTAGATTTGTACTAAGTCTTGGTTAGATGACAGGGAAGGCTATGTAATTTCCTTGCAGCCCTGGAAGAATAATCTCTACTAGTTGTGGCTAGAGAGAGGTGCGGAAGTACTGGAAGACATAAAGACAAAAATGTGAATATAACTTAATTTTTATTGGTGAATACAAAATGGATTATATAGTGGTTAGGAATATCACAAAACACTACCAGGACAGTAGGATCACTTGCCACAAGCATGAGTGGGGCAAGTGAGATGCGCAGAGTCAAGAAACCAAAAGATTGTATTTCCTTATTCTGTCATCTTTTATTTTGAGAGGCGAAAGTAAAAGCAAGAGATTTGTCTTTGAAATGGCCCACCAAAGGCAAAATCAAAACATGGTGAATAGCAGTATTCATGACAGCAATCATGGTAGTCTTGGCGCTTGGGTTGTATATATTTGTCAAGGGCCATAATGCAGGAAGGGCAGTTGTCTCAACCTGTTGAGTTAGAACAAGCCTCTTTAACTACAGGACTAGCGTGGATTGTGTGCTTGTCTTGTAGAAAGGTAATGATTCTCTTCATTGAAGACAGTATTGGGTTATGAGCTTTAAAGTGCAAACATAGGAGTTGATTGACTTTAAGAGCATTAGTGCATGTAGTGTAGGCTTCCTTCACCGTGAGCTGGAAGCTAGTGATTAGCTTTTGACCCTAAGCGTAGAAACAATTAGTAAACTCAGCAAGAGTATCCCTGGGCTTGAAATAAATATGCATAAAGGCGTCTTTTTAACTTCCAGGCTCAAGTCCCCACCAAAATCCTTAATCAATATTTCTTTCATATTGGTCCAAGTAGTGATGTTAGCTAGTTCAGGAACACTACTTCTTGGAACATAGGATGGAGACACACTAGGATATATTTTTTTAAGCTCATCAGATGCTCAAAGCATAGCTGTCTCATACATAGTGAGGAAGGCAGAAATTTCAAGGCTTTGATATTTGTCAGGGCCCAGAATGCCCTAGATAATCAGCTAGCTTACATGGAGTCAAAACAACCAACAGTGTGGAAAGCATTTTCAACTGCTTTCCTGGAAGAAACCTCCTTTCTGACTGCAAATAACCAGGGGTTTTTAAGGCCCACGCGTAGCAAAACCCTGGTATTTAGATTAAACACAAAGTTGTGTCTGTTTGCTATCAGGAAATGATAAATCAGGAAAGCAAAAGTTTAATTGTGCAACCAGGTTCTCAATTGATTGCAGGTTCTAATAATAGCTATGTCACCTTGGCATGTTGCAGCCAAAACAATGTTCATTATATGACAGCCAATGCCCTTCCTCCCCCCAGGTCCCAGTGCACAAATTCACCGCCATTTTGAAAGTTTCACTGCAAATGATGCCACCAAGCCTCTGGTGGCACAAAAGGCTAAGTATTCACCAGTAAGTATAAATAGTGAGAAAGAGAAGTCTTTCTCACTGTTGACATCTTAAATAAACAAATTTATGCCCAAGACCCATTATTTTCTTATAGGAATTATCTGTTTTTGCACCAATATAATCATTATGTTTGCATCTATTTGTGAATCCATCACACAATACAACTGCGCCTAACTGTTCCCTCCTAGTTCTGCTCCTGTCAATTTAGAAAAGCACCTTGCGCCATTGACTTAGAGCTCTTCAAACCTCACCATATGGATGTTCCTCCTGGCCATTCTAGAGGCCCAATTCTAACTATCATGAAGGAGTTCCCTTCCACTCCTCCCTTGTCCAATATTTCTCCTACCCAAGACTTCAGTAAGTTGGAGTTTGTCTACATTACAGTAATGGGGCTGACCAATCAGGTTGTGTCCCATACTGGAAGTTTTTGCCCTCTGGCTACTGCTGTAAATTACATTATCAGGATTGCGTTAATTTTGTACCTGGCCTTTCAGGCCCAGCCCATCTCCTCTGTGGGAGTCCAGCCAGACTCTGGTATGGGCCATGACAGGATTGAAAACCTGTTTTAAAGATAGCTATAACTAGTATTGATACCAGTATTGGCAGATCCACTATAACTGTCCTGAGAATTAGAGTTGAGGACATGGATCTGGGAGAGAACTTGGCTTCACTTTCTGCAGGAGGTTGAAGAGCCCATAACTGGTGCATAATCTCTTCTAAGTTAGTGAGAGTAATTATAAATTAAAACCTAGAATATATATAGACAGTTGCTACTTGGAGGGCGTCATATATCTGAATTTGCTGCACAGCTACAGTGGCACAGGCCCCCAAAATTTGTAAAGACAACTCTTGTACCCGCACAATGAGGGTAGAGAAACAATCATCCATGATATTAGTGATTTTGCTCATTTCTTGTAAATAAGAGTCAAGGGTCTCATAATTATGGGTGACTATGTCATCATGCTGCTTCAAATGCAAAAGGCAGGTAGCATATTTGATTTGAGATTCCCTGTTGTTTCTGGGGCAACAGCCTTCCTCATTGACAGGAAGGAGAAGCACCAGAAGATATCATAGCTGCTTGCAAGGCCTCAAATTCTTCTTGAAGCCCAGACATTTGCTCAATCAGCACAGTCATTTGCAGATCAGGTGGAGAAGGAGCAGCAACATCTGTCATGAATTAAATTTCAATACTTGTATTGAAAACCTGGGAATTAAAACCTGGGTCTCAGGGAAAGCCTTAAGTTGACCAGAGTGGACAGGAAACTGCCTAACTGCTAGTTGGGTCAAGCCCTGGACCACCAGAGATAGATGCACCCAAACAGGGGGAACAGAAACCTGCCAACCTGCCAAGCGTCAATACTGGAGGTTTGAAATCAACATTGGAGACCCTGGAATCTAACCCTGACCCTCCAAAGACTACTTGAGTCACACAAAGTGAACAGGAACCCGCCCACTTGCTAAATTGCAAACCTGAGTTGACAAGTTACTCCAAGACCTGCCAGTCTCCCAAGGACAATTCCCCAAATGGTCACCAGATTGCTGCCACCCTTGCGCCACCAAAGATCCGGACCTATGCAGAGGTTGTAGCTTGCCTTAAGGAGGTTAAAACAAGACCTACTGTTAACTCTGCCAATGACCACCAGCAGCTGCCAGTCTTCCATCCAGAATGGGTAGTACAATTGAACTACTCAGGTGACGTAGTGGACAGTGGCAGCAGAACAAAGCATTGCCACTTATATTCACCAGAGCAGGCACAACCTGGATCTGCTGCCCTCAAGAATCTAAGCCAAGATCCATGCCCCGCCAGTGCCTTGTCTGTGAACCTGAACCCTGCAAAAATTGAAGAAGCAAAACCCCATGGTATAGAAGCCCAGGTAGTATAGTGATTTACATATTGTCATTTTTGATAATAAAGTTTTATGAACCTTTGGTTCAAGCAAATCTTACATTATCTAGTCTTAGTGATCTTCCATCTTAACTCCGTCCAAGTAGACCATCAGGCAACTGCCCCCTCTGGAGACTGTGATGCCAGAAAAATAAGGCATGATGTTCTATTTCAGGCCTATGTTACCTGAATAAATGAACCCTATGTAGTCATGCACATTATGGTGTATACATATATAAGTCCTCATCATTCACAATAAACAAGACCCCACTTTGACCTACTTTAATCTCTTGATATATTGCACTTTGCACTTGGCTGGACATTTCTACTGTTTAAATAGTTTCCTTTAACCAGGTCCTTCCTCTGGAAGCCCCTGCTATTCCTGTTGCAGAGACCAAAGGTGCAGGAAGGTCCCCCCGCAACACTAGCACCCCTACCAGGCTAGTGTCCTAGGCCCAACCACAAGTGCTATCCCCTTCTTCTCCCTTGTGGACTTAGGAAACCCTAGTGTATACCTGCTGCCTCCCATTCTACTGATAGAAAGAGCACAGTCCAGACAGTCCTGTCTGTTCCTGCATAACTTATGTTATAGAATAACATTATTGCTATGAGTTATCTGTACTATGGTATGTACTATAGATGCTCTACCAATATCTTCACAGATATAGATTACTGTATTGCTAAGATAGTGTTGCACTGAAGTAAGTGCTATAACCTATATGTGTTCCTTGCAAGAAAACACCCTCCTGCCTCTATCCTCCACCCTCCTATCAGGTATATAAGACAGACCCCCTGTCTGCCTCCTCTCATAATTTATTGATTAGCACCTCCCCTCTCACTGCCCGCTAAGACCTTCTGGTACAGAATCCCCTGAGTTGACCTTAGAGGCCCTGTATAAAAGTACCACAGAGACCAACCTGCCAACTCTCCCCAGACACTATGCTGTCCCCCAGGAGCCCCCTTTGGACCCGTGCATTTTACCAAATATCTGCCCAACCCTGCCTACGCGGAGTACAACTTGGAGACCATCCTCATTGCCAATCCCTTGGCAAGGACTAGAGAAACTGAATACATAGGACATAAAGGAAAGTGGCACAAGAGGCTGCCCAGATTGTTCAAAGACAAGTACAATTATCTACCTGCCTACTTTGTTTCTATGACTCTGCCCTTAACCCTGCAACCCAACTGCCCAATGGAGACCCCCACTGTGGCCAAGAATACATCCACCCAACTATTTGGAGTATTCTACATTACTTTGAGGGGAATTGTAGACACTATGGTGCCCAATTTAGCTCCCTGGTCTTTTCTTGGGCAATCTGTTTCCTATATTATCAAGTTAGCACCCATCTTATGGTAGGCATTACCCTCTGGCCCAGCCGTATTCTGACCCAAGCCAACCAATGCCTCTACCTATTTCTGGCTTTCTGACAGCATCCTGTTGTCAGGCTGTTGGTTTGAGTTTGCAAATGGCTTTCCAGATCTCCTGCAGTTCAGAGTTAGGATCAATAGCAGGAGGAGTATTTGACTTACAGTTCTCAGAATTGAGTTGTTCTTCAACATAATCTCTGAGGTTCTGGAACTCTGACACCCATTTGGTTTTGGTAGTCTGAGCAACTTCCCTTGCTAAAGGGACAGCAGAAGTTACAAAGGCTCCCAATACTCCCATCTGGCAATTTAAGTAATCATATAATTGATTAAGCTTTTGGATGATATTATCTAAACTAGCTCCTTGTAAAGTAAGACTGGCTTCAATTGATTCTTTTCATGAAGCCTGACCAACTTTGTAGGCTTGGAGACAGTCACACACATAGTTGGGAAGTGAGGTAAAAATAGCCTCTACAGCAGATTGTAGATGTAGTTGAACCAGAAGCAAATCATGCTGGTTAGACAAAAGCAATGAGAGGAATTTGTGGGACCATGTTTGAAAGGCCACAAACTAATCATATTTATTGCAGGAATCATTCAGCATGATATTCAACTGAAAAGAGCAAAAACCTAGGAACAATTGATGATGAAAAAGTGCAGGTTTGACAAAGTGTTAGAGAAGGTTCCCTTTAGCCAGTGGGACAAAGTAAGAAAGTTAGCCAGCTCTTGTTCAATCATCATGAAGAAATAACAGGCCCACCAAGCACAATTTTTGAGTTTGTGGCTGATAGTGCTGGAAGTGTGGCCCCCTTGAACAAGAACAAATGCATTTTCATGTAATTGATTAAAGATAGGCATTGTCATAGTGTTATGTATGCCAGGAGACTAGGAAAAAGGACTATAGAGGATATAATAGCAGGGGTATCCAAGATGACCTCTTCCAAAGAAGGAATAGAGATAGTAGGCAGAGTAGCCAGTGGAAGCGGGGTGGGCAGGACCAATATAGATGGTGTCAAAAGGTGTGAAGGCAGGGTTTTATGGCCCTGTAGTGAGCACCATTTTATCAATTTGTGCTTTATTATTTGATACAATAAAGAAATTGGGCAAAAGTCTTAAATACATAAGAATTGAAGTTCTGGCTTTAAGCCTATTTGATTTGAGTATGATTAATAGATATCTTTCTAGCAAATGGAAGATAAGTGCCAAAGATTCAATGTCAAAATTAATGAGCAAAAATAAACCTATTTTATTGAAGAAATGGGTTTTCAATTTTATACCCAAATTTTTGATCCTAGTAGCCTTAGTGGAGATACTACAAGTGGCAAGAGTCTGATGAAGATCTTAAATGTTCAGATATTAATTACAACCTACATGCTGATAAAGAGAACTCTACAGACTGAAAGAAAAAGCAGAGTTTTTACACAAGTCAATCTGTAAAATATCATTCACTAGGGCAATTGAAGATCCTAATAAGTTTTTAATTTATGGTAGTCCTGTCCCCATAATGTTTCAGAAGAAACAACACCTTATTTATGTTAAACCGGAAGAGAATGCCAACTTTCTCCAAATCTCTCATTTTGATGGTCTTGATGAATAAGGACTTCATGTGTTCCAACCTATGGGGTTGCCCTTGATCCCTCAAAATTCCTGGTAGGCCTAACAGAACCAGAAAAGGATAAGGCCTTTACTCTCTTTGAAAAATAAAATGAAGTATTTGACAATGATGATTTGGACCTTGGAAAAGCCATTGGTATAGAACATACCATAGACACTCAAGGCCAACATCTGATCTGATCTTTTGCTATTTGCCATAGCCAAGAAAACCAGGCTATTGCTAATTTTCAGGAACCCATCTGCTCAGAAACATACCACCCAAAAGGTGTATGGCCGTAGATGGATTCAACCCTGTGATTAGAGAACCAATTGGAGCGGAGACCATCCCCATATGAAAAAATTCTCCAATAAGATAGTATCAACCCAAAAGGGGGTTGAACCTTCCCAACATGAAGTAAGCTCCAAGATCACTTAGAAGAAAACAAAAGCCAAGGGATGAAATAAGGAAGGAGCGGGCAGACTAGCCCCCATGACCTGTGGTTCCTCTGTGATGGGGGGATTCTGTGACAATGGAGTGGCGGTGTACCATACACCTGGTACCACTTGGCGCCGTGACTTATCCAGATAATTAAGAGGGGATGAACCAGAATCTGCTCTGGTTCCAAAAGATATGCTTGCAGTAAGGTACTGGACAAGGAGCAGCCAAACCAACCATTTATACCAAAATGGTCCCCATTGGGAAGACTTGGGTAGCATCATGGTGTTTGATTTCAGGACTGGAGAGCAGGCAAAAGAATAAATCAACTGGGTAAGGGAAATTGACTTTATTAACTGAACAAGTAATAATGCTGAAAAGCTAGAGCCTTATATAGGCTGTTATTGATGTACAATTTGCAGTTTCAAAGGGGAGTTGGGGATAATATTGGGGAAAAACTTGGCAGGAGAAGCTTTGAACTGGCTTTACAATTAAATTCCAATTAAAATTGTTTTTTAAGAACCAATTACCCCTGCTAGACCTCCCCAAACAGCTAGGTCTCATTTCCCCCAGATGTTTGAGAGGTCACAGCTTGGGGAACCTTCTGGTGGTTGAACAACCCACCAGAAGAAGAGGCTCCGTTGTTTGGATTAACCAAAACAACTATGGAGCCTCGTTTTTGCTTAACAAAACTGCTTTCAAAATGTACTTGAAATTGAGCAATCCTGCATTGGTTGTGGCATCTGATTGGCTGCAGCCAGGCATATTGAGAGATGTCAAAGGTAAGATCAAATTCAAATTATTAACATTATATAGGTTATCAAACTTTAAGCAAGAGGACCCAGATTTGATCTCCGTGTTGGCCAAGAAAATGGCCTCCAGGTTTGAACCAAGGTTATTCAAAGGTAATTCAGAACTAATATTACATACTAATAAACCATTTTTAGGGCCTGGGAAAAGGTCTGAACTAGGAGAAGAATTTTTAGAGCCTGGATTAATCAAAATTTCCTTGTTGTTGTCAGGAAAGGTAGCAAAGGCATTTCTGACACTACCCTCACCTAGGGAAGGCTCTCCCTGGGAATGAAACCTGGTTAGGACCTGTTCACAGTTGGCAAGGTTCTCCACGGGTTCCCAGGAATTTGACTCCTCTCCATAATTCAGCCATTTGACCAAGGTTTGCACTTTATCCTTGACTAGACAATGTGCAATGATGTCCTCCACCTCCCATTCAAAGGTGTTTGAGACAATCTGTGGGTTAGGGTTCCGTCCTGATAGGGCATCAGGATTGCCCTCAAAGGGAGTAAGTAAATCCACGTGGAATACATCATGCACACTGGAACCAGCTGGTAGCTCAAGTCAATAGTTCAGACTGGAGAGGCGTTTCAGGACTCTGAGTGGACCAATCTTCTTGGGCCCCAGTTTTTTTCTTGGAATCTTCAACTTCAGGTTACGGGCATTGAGGTAGACGTAAGACCCCACCGGATATTACTTTACCAGTAAACAGTAACGGTCAGCATATTTCTTGTATTTGTACCTGGCCTTGGTGAGGAACTTAATAAGATTGGAGTATACTTCCTTCATCCTGTTGGCTATTTCATCAGCTTGAGGGAAGGCTGATTTTTGAGATTGGAGGGGAAGGATCCAAGTCAAACCCAAAGTTGGCAAAGAAGAGAGACATACCAATTGAGCTATGGTGTGCAGTGTTATAACATAACTGGGCTAGATGGCAATAGTGGACCCAATTGTCCTGCCGTGAATTTATTTAATGTTGCAAGTATCCCTCCAGTACTTGATTTACGCACTTAGTTTGACCATCTGTTTGGGGGTGAAAAGAAGTGGATAAGTTCACTGTTGCCCCCATCTGGTCCATTAAAGCCTTCCAGAAAAGGGAGGTGAATTGGACACCTCTATCTGAGACAATGTCCTTAGGGAGCCCATAATTACTGACCACCTTGCAGAAGAACATGTTGGCTACTTTCTTTGAGGTGCATGAAGCAAAGGGAATGAAGATGGTATATTCGGTCATGCGGTCTACCACAACCATGATTCCAGTTTTCCCTTCACTAATAGGTAAGTCCACTATGAAGTCCATTGATATGGAAGACCATGGGTGAGAAGGTATGGATAAAGGGTGGAGGAGTCCCTTGAGCTTAGTGTTGAAAGGTTTGTTTCTCCCACAACCAAGACAATTAGAGATGCAAGTCTTGATGCCCTTCTTCATTCCAGGCCACCAGTATTGACGCCTGAGATGCTTCAAGGTTTTGAGCAACCCCCCATGTCCAGACAAGGGACCCTCATGTATGTATAGTATTGCCTTGGTTTGAAGTCCCCCTTTGGGGACCACCAAGGCACCTTTGACATATGTTATCTCCTGGTTGTTGATTGTGTTGGTCTTTGGCAAACTTCTAAGCATTCTCTCAAGCTCTGTTTAAAATTGGGAGTGCATCTGTGCTTCCATGATCTCCTGGTCCAAGTAAGTATGTGCCAAAATTTCAATGATGCTGGAAAGGAATTGAGAAGCTGTTAGCACTGATTGATTATTGTGGTCATGGTTTTGAGTATTGTTGTTCTTCAGGTCTTTGTGTTGCTAATAGCATCTGGGACTACGTTCATTTTTCCAGGAGTGTATTTAATTGTGAAGTCAAAAGCCAGGAGGTCAATTGCCCATCTGGAAAGGCGAGGTGCTATCTTCCTTCTCTCTGTAAAGTAGAGGAGGTTCTTATGGTCAGTCCTGATGATGTTAGGGAACTTACTTCCCTCAAAATAACAACGCCAGTGTTTAAGTGAGTTTACTATCATGTACAACTCCTTCTCATACACATGATAGTTTTGCTCCTGATCCAAGAGCTTATAGGAGTACAAAGCCACAGGGTGGCTTTCCCCATCCTCCCCAAGCTGGATCAGTACCACTCCCAAGGCATAATCAGATGTGTCTGTTTCCAAAAAAATTGGTGTTCAGGGTTGGGGAAAGGTAGTACTGGGGCAGAGGTGAAAGACTTTTTCAAGCAATCAAAGGATATCTGAGAAGACTTGGACCAATCAAACGGCACCTTGCTAGAGGTAAGAGCAGTGGCTGAGAAATCCTTGATGAATTTCCTACAGAAGTTGGCTATCCCAAGGAAACCTCTAATCTTAGTGCAAGACGTGGAGATAGGCCAGTTCAGGACAGCTTACACCTTGGAGAGAGCAATTGCAAAGCCTCCTGGCTTGATGAAGTATCCCAAGAACTCAACTTCTGTTGCAAAAATTTTGCATTTAGCCAGTTTACAAAAAAGAATTACCCTGGTAAGAGTGTCTATCACTTCCTTTAAGTGTTCAACATGACTTTCCTTGTCAGGTGAGTAAATGAGGATGTTGTTGAGATATACCACCACACTAGTATCTAGAAATGGGAATAGCACCTCATTCATGAGTCCTTGGAAGGCTGCTGGGGCGTTGCTGAGTCCAAAGGGCATGACTAGGCATTCATACAGACCAAAGGGTGTTCTAATGGCGGTTTTACACTCATCCCCCTTGGAAATACAGATCTGGTTATAGGTATTTTGCAAGTCTAGTTTGGAGAAGATTCACGCCCCTGTAAGCTTGTCTGTGAGGGTTTCTGCAGCAGGAAGGGGGTTGCAATTCTTGGTGGTGATTGAGTTAAGTTTAGCAGAGTCAACCACGGGGCAACGGGTGCCATCAGACTTTTTAACAAAGAAGATGGGAGAGGAGCAAGAAGAGTTTGATCTACAGATGAACCCTTTGCAAAGGTTTTTGTCAAGATACTCCTTGAGTGCAATTCCCTGGGCACTGTTGGTGGGGTACAATTTCCCCAAGTTGGTGTGCTACCAGGGATGAGATCAATTCTTAAGTCCAAAGCTCGGTGAGCAGGGAGCTCATTGCAGCTTGCTTCACTGAAAAGACCCTCATAATTATTTAGACTCTCTGGAATAAAACCCTTGGTGTGCAGGAGTGTCATGATTCTACAGAGGTATGAGTCAGCAAAGGAAGTGTCTAGGCTGATGGGTACCAAGAAAGATTTACTGTGGTTGGTAAAATCTATATGATGGGAATCCCAATTGATGTTCATATGGGCTTGCTTGCACCAAGAGTAGCCCAAAATCACTGGGCATGCCGGACCTGGAATAGCCAAAAACTCCAGATGAAATTCAGTGTCTACAATATTGGTTTGGAGAGGTAGCACCAATTTTTGAACTGTTATCTGAGTTTTGTTGGCCAATAACACGGAAGACAGGGTAACTCCTGATATTCCCAGAGAACTTAGCAGGGAGTCATCAATGAAGTTGCCCATAGCTCCAGTATCTAAAAGGGCCTGTGTTGAAAGTTTCCCATTAATTGAGGTGATTATCACGGGAAAGGTGGTGTAGGACTTAATGGTGGCTTTATTGGGATCAGAGGCAGCAAGGACTGCAGAAGGATGTTGCTAGACACAGTTCAATGCAAAGCAGTCCTTTGCTTGATGTCTTTTCTTCCAACAATAGAGGCAGCATCCTTTGTTCATGTGTTGTTTACGTTTGGCCTTGGATAGCTGATATCCACATCCCTCCTTGGGAACTAACCCTTCTGGGAGGGGAACGGTTCCAAGGGTCTTCTGGGAAATGGTGGGCTCAGAAGGATTGGGTTTCCAGGCTGGGAATTGTTTAACTTGGGGAGCCTAACAAAGGATTTCTTGGGTAAGCTTGTTGTAGGTATTGGGTAGGATGTGATGAGCTAAGAAAGCCTCCATGTCCATAGATAAGCGTTTCTGGAGCATATAGCAGCTTTCTTTGTCGTCCATGCCAATGGATTCCTTGAGACGGGTGAACTCCTTAAGGAGCTCACTTGTGACCATCTTGCCCTGATAAAGGCTACAGATCTGGTCACAAAGTTCCTCTTTAGACAAGGCTGGCAAAATTATAGAGAGAAGGGAATCACAAAAGGTAGGTAATTGTGAAGAAGCTTTTCTCCCTTCAGGGTAGACTTGGCATACCATTGTCAGGCCTTCTCTTATAGCTGCTTGGCTACATGATGTACCTTCTGAGCGTTGGTGCAGAATTGGTCTGGGGACGTGTCAAAGAGGGATTGGGAAAAGGATAAAACATTAAGATTTCATTAGACTCCACGTCCTCTGACTGGATAGACAATATGTTGTTCAAGACCAAAGTCTGAACCTGGTTTTGAAGTGGCTTTGGATCACCATGTTTTGACTTGGCTTGGTGGTAGGATCTGGTGATAAGAACAGTGGTGGCACAGATCAAGACAAGGGGAAAAACCAAGGCCAAGGTTTTAACTAACCCTAGCTAGAATTCCATTTCAACAGATTTGGTTTGTTTTGAGGACCCAAAAAGGGCCTCAAAAATGGGTTCAGTTAAACTTTCAGGAACCCATCTACTTGAAAACATACCACCCAAAAGGTGTATGGCCGCAGATGGATTCAACCCTGTGATTAGAGAACCAATTGGAGAGGAGACCATCCCCATATGAAACAATTCTCCAATAAGACAGTATCAACCTAAAAGGGGGTTGAACCTTCCCAACATGAAGTAAGCTCCAAGATCACTTAGAAGGAAAACAGAAGCCAAGGGATGAAATAAGGAAGGAGCAGGCAGACTAGCCCCCATGACCTGTGGTTCCTCTGTGATGGGGGGATTCTGTGACAATGGAGTGGTGGTGTACCATACACCTGGTACCACTCGGCGCCGTGACTTGTCCAGATAATTAAGAGGGGATGAACCAGGATCTGCTCTGGTTCCAAAAGATATGCTTGCAGTAAGGTACTGGACAAAGATCAACCAAACCAACCATTTATACCCAAATAGTCCCCATTGGGAAGACTTGGGTAGCATCATGGTGTTTGATTTCAAGACTGGAGAGCAGGCAAAAGAATAAATCAACTGGGTAAGGAAATTGACTTTATTAACTGAACAAGTAATAATGCTGAAAAGCTAGAGCCTTATATAGGCTGTTATTGATGTATAATTTGCAGTTTCAAAGGGGAGTTGGGGATAATGTTGGGGAAAAACTTGGCAGGAGAAGCTTTGAACTGGCTTTACAAATAAATTCCAATTAAAATTGTTTTTTAAGAGCCAATTACCCCTGCTAGACCTCCCCAAACAGCTAGGTCTCATTTCCCCCAGATGTTTGAGAGGTCACAGCTTGGGGAACCTTCTGGTGGTTGAACAACCCCCCAGAAGAAGAGGCTCTGTTGTTTGGATTAACCAAAACAACTATGGAGCCTCGTTTTTGCTTAACAAAACTGCTTTCAAAATGAACTTGAAATTGAGCAATCCTGAATTGGTTGTGGCATCTGATTGGCTGCAGCCAGGCATATTGAGAGATGTCAAAGGTAAGATCAAATTCAAATTATTAACATTATATAGGTGATCAAACTTTAAGCAAGAGGACCCAGGTTTGATCTCCGTGTTGGCCAAGAAAATGGCCTCCAGGTTTGAACCAAGGTTATTCAAAGGTAATTCAGAACTGATATTACATACTAATAAACCATTTTTAGGGCCTGGGAAAAGTTCAAATTAGGAGAAGGATTTTTAGAACCTGGATTAATCAATATTTCCTTGTTGTTGTCAGGAAAGGTAGCAAAGGCATTCCTGACACTAATAAAGAACTACTGAAGTTGCTTAGCTCTTGACTTTTTTACCTAGCAAAAGCCCTTGGTCTTCCCCCTCCTTATTTCCAAAAAGAAGTACAGTTTCAACAGAGTAGTCATTGACTATAGAAGGTTGAACTCTATCACTAGGAAAGACTCTTATCCTCTCCCAAGAATTGACAACACCTTGGATAGATTGAGTGGGTCAAAGTTCTTCAGTGCCATGGACCTCTTAAGTGGTTATTGGAAGATTGATCTTACAACTGATGATTAAGAGAAACATGCAATCATTACTGAGAAAGGGCTAATCCATCCCACAAGAATGTTCCAAGGCCTAACCAATACCCCAGCTATCTTTCAGCAGTTCATGGACACTGCCATGATGTAAGGATTAGAAATCCTTACATCCTAATTCTATTAATGAAGAATGATGGAAAAACACATAATTATTGGTTTTTGGATAATCTTTATGTGATTAAGAAAATTTCTCTACCTTGGGCTACTCAAATTTTATATTTGACACTTGGTTTATTTGAAAATCATCTTGGTCACCATATTAATTTTAACAATTTTTTGACACCCCACAGCCATAATTCCAGTTTATTCCTAGGACAGGCTTTACTTGGGAAATAAACCCTGAATCTCTGGACCTTTTTAAAACATCTAAAATCAATAAGAAATCAATTAAAATCAAGAACAAAAGCTTAACGTCAAGTTTGAATGCAAAAAATAGACTCTGTAAACAATCTTGAACCTATACAGCCAAGAGATTCAAAAACCACCCACATAATCAACAAACAGACCAATCAGAATCATTTTGGAAAGGAAATAGCTAATAAAAAATCCAAATTAAATATTTATACCCACAATATTCAGGCAACTGCAAGATAATTACATCAACAAGCAGAGAAAATCCTATCACGTCATCAGCTTGGAATAACCACCGGACCATAGTTTTTAACTTAATGCTTCTTAATCAACTGTCAGGTTTGGCTGCTGCTAGCTGCATCCTGCAAGCTTGCTAGGAGCAGCCAAACCAGAATGAATATGCAGGAAGTAAATTAATGGGAAACCAGTCACCCCAAGCTCCACCACACATTATTCCACAAGCTCAAGCCAAACTTCCCAGTATTTAGCAAGGGGCACTGGAAATTTATCCAGTGCTATAACAACTTCAATTTCCTGAATTCAATAAATTTTGACTCTTATATTCTTTACTTGTTAAATTAGTAGTTCTTGAATTTATAATTCAGATGGATTGAAATCAGAAACTCTGTCTGCTTCTATTCTGCCTCTCCTTCTGGTATCCTGTTGTTGAAAGCCATCAATTTGATTCAAATATCCGGTTCAAGGACACCACCAAGACTTTGGCCTGGGATTACTATACACCAAACATCAAATTCTGCCTACTTGTGATAAGTCTACGCCTCTTCCTTTGTATCCCCCTGTGATTTTCCCAGGTGCACCTTGGTATGATTTGACTTATGTAGCAATATACAATGGGTTGACTCATTCTGCTCCCTTTCTGAGTTTGTATAAATTGTGGGGTTATATGATAAATACTTTGATGGTTGGAATTCTGATAGGATTATCCTTAGTAGGGTTTCATTCTACTGCTCTTTTATATTAATTAGGTTCTCTTCTATCTCAGGAGTAGATCCCTGAAACATGGGCAACATGAAACTCAAAAGTGTGTTTGTATATCTGAATAGCATAAACTTCTTTTCCAAGACCTTCAATTAGCACTTGAAACACTTGGAGGAGATCTTCAGTGATAGAGGGGGCTAAAATAACAAAGTTTGGTTTCTATCCTAGTGAGAAAAACCACCAGGATTCCATCCAGTGAATTACTGGTATACCTTCTCTGAAAGGGGACCAAAGGGAGGATACTGGAGACAAATAAGAAAATAGACATTCAATCCCATCAGCAGTAGTCCAGAGAGAAACCAGGGAGTATGTGTGGGGGTACAATCTGGAGCAACAGAAGACTCCAGGGGAGCAGATACCTCTTTTTCCAACAAGGGGCAAAGAGGTATGAGATTTAATCCTGCTGGATGAAGATCTGGTACAGTATCTAGAAAGTACAAGTATATATCATCACAAATAAGGCTCTTAATCAGGGTCTCTGTGGGGTTCCTGTTCACCAGTCCCCAAAGTGTGTCCTGGGTCATAGCCAGGGACCAGCTTGGATGAGCTTTAATTTCCTAGTAGTGAGAGGCAGCTTTCTAGAAGTTTTTACTTATCCTGCCTGACTGCAAACTCTTCCAGTACTTCCTAATCACTAGGCAGGCATCCCCATCATGCACCTGTACTTCATCTAATACCAACCCCTCTGTGGATCTGTACCAGTCTTTGAGCAACCTAGTAAACTCATTTACTACAAACTCCCTTCCCCTATCTGTAAACTCAAGATGCCTAGTTAACCTATCCCACTCTTCCTGGGAGGTCTTACTGGTAGAAAATCTTCTACAACTTTTACAATAGGTATCTTCCTCCCCTTGGCTAGGGTAAAAGATATGGGGCAGCTCACTCATAGGGCTTTTATCTGTATTACTGGAAATTTTAGGCAGGGGTCAAAATAGGCCTTAATTCACTTTCAGAAGGAAGATCCCCTTGGAAACCTTCTGATATTTTGCCTGGGGGTATGGGAAACAATATAGGTTTACCAATACTTGGAGTCCTCCAAAAATCTCTTGGACTCCTTGTACTTGTACTTGGTCTTGGGCTCCTGCTCCTTATTATTAAACTCTTGAACTTTGCTCCAGCTCCAGTTCCTTTATCTGGGGCTTCTTCACTTTATCTTGGTCTTCAGCTCATTCTGCAGTCCTTGTGACTTTTGTAATCCACTTGATCAAGTCCCTGAAAAGCTTCAGATAGCTTCCCCTTTTATAGCTCCTTGTTTCAGTCCCTGTTTTCTCTCAGAATTCTTGGTTTTCAAAGCTTAAACTATCCAATTTTTTCTTCTACAATATATTAAACTTATCATCTTACTTCAACAAATGAAAGCCCTGAGGTTTCTGCTTCTTCTCCTCATTTTTTTAGGCTTAAACCCTTCTGTTAAAGCCCTTATAACACTGATCAAACAAGCTTCAATGTGCAGCTAATCAGACGCCCAGATTCAATGGTTTTGCCAAACAGTTCATCTGAATGACTTGGTCTTGACCATGGTTCAAACCTGGCGCTGTCTTGCTCCAGATAAACAACTGCTCCGTGTTTTAAACAGTTTTACTGTAATTCCTGACATGTTTCCTTGATAAAACTTGAGCGCTTCTGCATATGTTTTACTTAAGGATTTTTGAACCCCTAATTCATCAATGTTTCTCCAAGTTTCCCCACATTTTCTAAACATTTCAGCCCTTTGAACTCAATTGTTGCTTGCCTCTTGCTCTCTCCAACCAATTTGGCAAAATTCCAGCCTTTGTTTTTACAGTTTCCCTGTTCTGTATCTGCTTCTTTCCTCTCTATCTTGCTCAATAAAGCCTTAATAAACACACAGTTTAAAACACTGTAATTAATTCCTTTTTTCTTCTTCTTAATACTATGATAATTTTTAAAATCTTTTTATCATATTTTCTGGCAGCATTTAATTAATTCTTTTACTGCTTCTTTCTTATAAGTAATCCTACTTTATAGAGTTCAAAACAAGCATATTGGCTCCTGTATTCATTCCAGATAGTCTTTCCAAGCCATTTTTGAGTTCCTCAGCTAGTCCTGCACCATAATCTCCTGGTTCTTTGGCTAGTCCTTCACCATCATCTTTTTGTCATTCAGCAAGTCCTTCTCTTTCCAAAAACTTGTTCAAAAACCAGTACATTATAGCCCATCACTCAGTCCTTTCCAGTCAATCAACTTGGCTCACTTATGAACCATCTTGGTTCCAAATCTCACCATAATATTTCAGTCCCTCAACTAGTCTTAACTCTGATCATACAGTCCGTCTTACTAGTCTTCACTGTTGATTCCACACTATGAACTACCTTGGTTCCAAATCTCAGTCCCTGTTACCAGAACCTGTAGACCCAGGCATGAGTCTAAATCACTACTAGCATTTGACTGGGCCCTTGCAGATGGAATGCACTAGGTTATCTAACCATATATCAAGATGTTTATGCAGTTTTCTTTACTTACCCAGGTTGATTAAGTATGAGCTTTCAGTTGAAAAGTTATCAACTTTACTTCCCAGAGGCCTGATCATATCAAGTTCTGCAGCTGCTTCACCAAGCAACCATCCTGGTAACACCCCTAAGCATACCCATGCCTCCACTTTCAACTCCAGGACCTCCCCAAAGTCTCCAGGGAAACACAGACAAGGACATCCTATCAGTCTGTTGATTATAATGCTTGCTCACAGACCTCCTGTAAGTGTATTAGGGCTCATAGAGCTATCAAAGCTCCTCCATCTCCCGGCAACCCACATTATCCACCAGGGTCACAACAACTTCCAGCCTGGGTAACCCACACTACCCACCAGACTGACAGCAACTTCCAGCCTGAGTAGCCCATGCTAACCACCAGACTGGACCACTCCCCACTTCAAGCAGCCAAAATTATCTTCTGGGTGGAGAACAACTAACCAGCCCACAGCAGCCAATGTTACCTGCTGGGCTGGTTCATTCTTTGTCTCTAGTAGTCCTTTGTTACCTACTAGGCAGGTCTTACCTTCCCTAGCAGCCATGATTCCCTAATAGGCCTCTACCTGTCTCAATACTACAACACACTGTCAATCTTCAGAATATTGTCTTTATTCAAAGCCAAATCAATCCTTGCCTGAAAAACCGCTCGCATGTGGATTGTCACAGTCTCCCCAGAGAAAAGGAGGTTGTGAGCTGTCCCAAGAAGATCATCCAGTAAAATGCAGGAGCCTAGAAGGATCATCCCCCACAAAGTGGTCAGAGGAAGAAATTTGATTCCAGAGTTCAGGGGAGGCAGTCCAGATAATTAACAGAACCAGAGCCAAGGAGAACACAGCAAACTTAAGGACATGGACAATCATTTTGGGAATCTACAAAGAATTTGAGGTCTTTTAATCAAATTCCAGGTCTTAAAAGTTTTATTAAGTTTGGATGGCTACAGCAGAATGCAAACTAGCAAGACATATTAAAGGATTAACCTTAAGACTAACTTGGGAGATGCCACAGATGACTTTAACTATACTGATAAGAAATGTGGGCTCAAAATCAAGCAAAAAAAAATAAAAATTTAAGGTAAAAGTAGGTTTTTATATTACTTTTCAACTCAAATAACAGATTTGAGTTGAGCTTTTAAAAGAAAAATCAGATGAATTTATGATTATATGTTAACATTAAACTTTGGGGCTTTGAAAAAGCAACCAAAAGCAAGGGTACTGTAGTATAGATAAATCAATAAAGGATCTTTACAAACAGCTTTTTAAAAAAAGTTAGATAACTCAAAGAAAGAGCTCTAAAAACACTGATTGTAAATAAAAACAATAAAACTTTTTTATTGTTAAGATGAGCAAGCAGGGGATCAAAAGTCCCCTGGCTTGTCTTAAGGGATGAGTTTGGAGTTGAGTGTCCACCTGATACATTTGATTCAACCTGATAGGTTGGAGGAGAAATTTTGCTGGCATAGCCAGGGGGACTGGAGAGTTCTAAACTAAATTCTGAACCACCATTTGATTGGCTGGTGTTAGTTTGAGACTTTTGAGATTTATTTTAATTTGAAGGTGTTGATGTGGATTGTTTTGATTGGACAGTCCTGATAGTCTTTAACAGCGGTTGGTACCAAGCCAGAAAATAGTTCACATTGACTAGTGTTTCTTCCCAGCACAGAGCAAGAAATGCAGGGAAGTATGTAGGATATGCTAAAACAAACCTTTCATCCACAGTATGGGCTAAATCCTCAAAAGAATTCAGAGGTTTAGCTGGATTCTGAGTGGCTTTCTTTGTGCACCAAGGGAAAATTGTCCTATCCAAGGCCAAAGGGGGGAGTAACTTTACATTCTACTTCAACTACTTAAGGCCTTTTTGAAGCTCAAGAATTTGGAAATGTAGTTTCTTTAAAGAGCACTTGTCATTCTGTCAAAACAGCAGGCTCAACCTGTCAGCAAGGTTCCAAGTAAGCAGGTTTGTGACCCTCAATCCAATTATCCAGTCACTGGGAGCCAGACTAGGAAGTCAACTCAAATTTCCAAATCCAACAACATGAATAAATGATGATCCTCTACAGTGGATACCTCGCTTTGGCGCTTGAATCATTACTAGGATCAAGCCACCCCCTTCACCATCTTACTGTGTGATCTATACAATCATGTTCCTGTTATCCATGACTCACATTAACTATATAATCACTATCTGTCAGGATACCAAGAGTACCGTGAAGCTCCAGTAGGTGAGGGAGGAACAAGCAGATACTGGCATGACCCACCAGATTCTGGGACCTAACTTTACCAGGTAAAAAAGGGCCTTTCCAGCCACAGCCCAAGGCCCAGCCAAAGCAGGGCAGAGTCAATCAATCCTGTGAGCGCCAGGTAAAGCACTCCCAGGAATTGACTATTCTGGCCAGTGGCATCAGAGGTGGGTGGGGTTGAGATGGTTGGTTTGGGTGTTGGAGGTGGTTCCATGGGGACCAGGTAGGCAGCAGGATTGTTGTACTTCCCGTTGAAGATCAAAGGGTAGATGGTGATTGCTTTGCCATCACAGAAAGTTTGATAGGGTTCCTTGGGTGCGTTTGGGAAGGTGTACCACTGCAAGTCTTCTAATGTCCAGGGTTTGTGGTCAGGATTTGGGGGTACTCAGTGAAATGCACAGGGTAAATGGAGCTTTGGGCAGATGGTAGTAGTCAAAGGCTTTGGTTTTATCAACTGGAGTCTGGCTATCTATCCCAGTGGATGGGTACTGACGCTTGGGTGTATGCAGATGGAAGAGTATCAAAAATAGGTATGGAAGCATATTGGTGAACCAAAGGTTCATAACAACTTTTATTTGGTAAGGATGACAATACAGAACTTTTTCAGGTACTTCTGTTTTATATACTTACTCACATGCAAGTGCCTCTGGGCATTCTACTGGTTCTATCTGTGTGACAAGGCTTGACATATCAGGTTTTGCTGTTTGGTTAGCTGCTTCATGGTATTTTTTTGGGGTTTTCAGGAACAGTTGTTTGGCTTTTTTATGGTCCATCTTGGCTTGGCTGGCCATTGGTTCTAGCAGGTTTGGCTTCTGGGATTATGGGGGTTTTCCCAATTTGATCACCTTTTTTGGGCTGGCTTGAAAGGCTTTCCTGAGGCCAAGGAACTTGATTAAAAATGGGTCCCCAATTGGGGACCCCAAATTACTTAATGGAGGGTGGGCTTGATCTGGGTTTACTGGGCAGCTAAAAATAGCCTGCCCAGGCCCAGCCAAACCCACCAAGGCTTGGGCATAGCTTTTGGGGTCCAGAATGGGCCTCACAGCTACTGCCAGGGCGGTAATAGTTCCTGCACCTGGATTTGCTTTGAAAAGCAAAAATCCAGGTGCAGACAAATCTCCTCCGCCTGCTAGCCCTGCCTGGTGGCTAGGAGCGGGTTCAATTCCTGCCCGGGGAATCAAAATTGTTACTTTTGTAACACTATCTCTCAATAAAAAATATTATTTAGCCTCTAAATATTTTTCCCCTTGTAACTCTTCTAAAACACACAGTTACAGCATTTGTAGCACAGTTAGATTCTGCATCCTACCTTATCTTGTAAAATTCCATCTGTTGCCTGTACTTGCCGCGGCCAACAAATCCTTGATAGAGTCATGCTGGCCTCACAGCAAATTGGACACCATATGCACCTGGTGCTGAGATATCTGATGGGTTTTTCCTCTACCAGAACATGTTGATATCACTCCCTGCGTTCAATGCCCTTTCTGCCCAAGGATTCTTCCAGGCTCCCTCCGCCATGCCTTGTGCAACTGATGAAACACTATGCCAGCCTATGTAGCCCAAAGACTTTGAAGCGCTTCCTGGAATCCTTTCCTGGGGCCAACAACAACAACACTGCTACATGGATCCAATCTGCCCAAAGCAAACAGGCCCAAATGAAATGCCCAAAGCAATTCTGGATTGCAGAGATCTCCATCTGACTGACTTATGATACTGGCACCTGGTGCAACAAGTGGCACAAAGGGCACACAGAGAAGGACTGGAACACCTTCAAACAAGACTTCTTGGCAAGGTTTGTGCTTAAGGACACCAAACTCATGATCATACACCAATTAAAGAACCTAACCCAGACAGACACTGTGAAGGAACTCACTTGCGCCTACAAGAAACTCTGACTACACGCACCCTCTGACATGGCTTTTGATACCCCAGCCACACACCCTTTGTACTAAAACGCACTCAAGTTGCATGTAATGAGACATGTGAACCTGGATCAAGTGACTAATCTACAGAATCTGAATTACAAAGCAGAGAAAGCAGAAAAAACATCCAACACTCTCCACAAGGCGCAAACCAGAAAACAAGAGAGACCCAAAGACTCTCACCCAGTTGGGCGCTCCAGTCAACCACCCCCTGGAGATAAGAGAAGCAGCACAAACCAAAAACCCGCAGGTTCAAATGGACATGGAATGGGAACAGTAGCCAGTCAACCTGTACACATTTCTATATCACTGCCACACAAGGCAACCAAGATGGGGGAAAGCCCGGGGAGAGCATTAAGCAAGCCAAGCTCTCCCTGCACAACTCCTGACTCGCCCAATGATGAATACTAACCTGAGGATTTGGACCAGTGTCCAATGATCCAAGTGCCCTCAGAGGACCTGGTGCTTTACACCATTGCCAGAAACCCCAATAAACAGATGTCTTACCCTTTCCTCTTTTGCAGTTACATGGGCTCAGCACTTCTGGACTTGGACTTGGACGCAGACAAAACCCTAGTCAACAGCAGCTTTGTAGATAAGTTCAAGCTAGCCACTAATCCTTTGCAGATTAAAAACATGGTTTTGGCTGATGAACACCACATTGCTGTAACAAGGAAAGCTGCTCCCTTTTCTGTCATGCTAGAGAACCTGAACTCCATCATCCAGGGACTGTCATTTGCTTTCCAAAGTTTGACATTGTACTGGTTTTGGATTGGTTGCAAAAGAATAACCCCCACATAGGCTGGGCAACCTTGGTATTGACCATCAAATTTGAAGGCGTCAACCACCAGATCAACCCTGACTCAGTGGACCAACTCCTACGCAACCATGTCTTTGTGCACATTACAGAGACCCTGGACAAAAAGGAAAACCTGAAGGCAATTTATTGGGACTCCTGCCAATATGAAATCATACATTTCAAAGACCACCAAGATACCACTACTCCTCAGGACCGCAACAATGTTGCCTGTCATCCTGGAATATTCAAAAAGCGCTACCAGGTCTCCTTCCTGAGAAAAACATTCAGCACTCCATCCAACTCAAAGGATAAATACCTAAGGCACAACCCATCTACTGTTCACCCCCAACAAAGATGACGCCCTATGCGCTTACCTCAAGGAAGCACTTGAGAAAGGACTTATTTGCCCCTCACAGTCACCTTTTGGCGCTGCTGTATTCTTTGTGGCAAAGAAAGACGGTACCCTTCAATTGGTCACAGATTACTGAGCCCTCAAAAAAGTCCTATTAAGAACCGCTACCTGCTCCCACTAATTGACAACCTCTTTGATGCCCTGGGTGGCGCCACCTTATTCTCCAAAATTGACCTAACTGCGGGTAATAACCAAATCCACATCAAGGAGGAAGATATACCCAAAACAGCTTTTGACACTAAGTATGGCTCATACAAGTGTGTGGTGCTCAATTTTGGTATGATAAACGCCCCGTCAACATTTGTGACTTTCATGAACAAGGTGTTTGCCCCCCATATTGGTAAACACACTTTGGTATACCTGGACAACATTATTGTCTATAGCCCCTTGGTAGAGCAGCACTGCAAAGACCTGGAGGCATTCTTTGCTATCCTGGCACAACATAAGCTGCTAGCCAAAACCTCCAAATGCTAGTTCTTCTGCAAGCAACTGCCTTTCCTAGGACACATAGTTTCAAAAGAAGGCATTAAGCCCAACAGTCAGAAGATACAGGCCATCTGCAAAATGCCACCACCCAAAGACAAGTTGGAACTTTGCATGTTCTTAGAAATGGTGGCCTATGTACGCCGTTTTATACCTGACTGTGGCGTCCTGACTGCACCCCTATCTGCCATAACTGGTGCCAAATCCAAGTTTTTATGGACCCCCCAACATGACCTCTGCTTTAGGCGCCTCAAGGCAAGGCTCATAATAGCACCTATCCTGCAATACTCTAAACACAATGTGGAGTACCAAATGGAAACAGATGCCTCAGACTCATCCATTGGGGGAGTGCTACAAATCAAAAACAATAATGGTGACTTCCTTCTCATAGCCTACAAATCACAAAAACTGACAGATGGCAAGTGATGCTACCCTAGACACAACAAGGAGTTATTGGCAACTGTACACTACCTAGTCAAATGGCATTTTTATCTAGAACAACAGGAAAAATTCTTGGCGTTGACTGACCACAAGTCACTCATATATTTCAAAACCCAAGCAAACCTATCCCACTGTCAGGACTGCTGGATGGAACTCTTGGAGAGATTCAATATGCTCATACAATGCAAACATGGTCCAGAACTTGCCATGGCAGATGCACTCTCACACCTGTACGTCCTAGCCAGGAGAGGAGAGAATGGGCTTGACCCAGACTGACCCCTCTTGGTACTTTGGACAAAGGACAAAGGTTTCCTCCCTGGCACTACAGACATAACAAAGGAAACATCTATTAATAACAAGCACTTATTTGCAGATGTATATGAAACCTTACATCAAAAAATGTATGACAGAACCACCATCCCTTATGTTCCCACAAATCAGCCAGTTGACACCATCCTACATTATCATAAAGACCTAGGGCACACAAAAAGTTGCAACCTCTACAAATTCCTTAAGCACAAAGCATGGTGGCCAACACTGTACCAAGACATTCAGGAAGTCTTGGACCAATGCAAAGTATGTGGGAAATTTGCAAAAAGCAAAACCCCATCTAAGTCAGTACTACCTATTCACATGCAACTGCCCTTCAACGTGTGAACCCTAGACATTGTGGTCCCCATGCCAGGAAAACATAATGAGAAGAAGTACATCATTACCACAATAGACTTTGCCACACAATGGCCAGTGGCACAAGCAGTCAAAAAGAATACTGGCAATGATGTACAACAATTCATAGGAAGAGAAATCATCAGCAAGTTTGGAAAGCCAGAACTCCTGATAACCAACAGAGGAAAAGAATTGACCTCTGAAGATACCAACATATACCTCATCAAGAATTGGGTCAAGCACACTGTGACAACAACTTATCATCCTCAGACTAATGGACGTGTGGAATGGCTAAATGGCAGCCTTGTGCAAGCCTTGGCCAAGCTCATCGCCAGGAGACCTGAGGCTGGTATAAGAAGCTACTGACTGTACTACTTGTATGCCAGACTTGTGTGAACAAATCCACTGGGAAAAACTCTTTTGAGTTAGTATATGGCACACAGCCCAATATCATCCAAGCATTGTCAGGACCCAAGCTGGAAATTCCAAGCAAGGTTCCCCCTGCTCAGATCCCCAGGTCATAGAAGCCAATGGCAATCAAGCAGAAAGAGAAAAAAAAGTCTGCAAAATACATTTGTCCCCATCCAAAACAGACATGAGGTTGTTGACAAATTTTGGGTCACAAACATTGACTAAAGTAACCTACAACCTGAGAAAGTAGGCCCAGCAATCATCTTAAAGGTAAACAAAAACAACACTTACCTTGTGCAATGATTCATGAAACGTAAAAAAGACAAGGTCCTCTGCCACAATTGCCTGAGACCCTACAAGGCAAGACAGAGACAGCATGAGACTGTCCTACCCGCCGCAGAACAACAGTTAGTCCAGTATGGCGCCTGGGCGCCTGACAACTTCCCTGACAACCTGCCCCCAGAGGAGGCCAACCTTCAGTTGGGAGTGTCAAAACAGCAGGCTCAACCCACCAGTAAGGTTCTGAGTAAGCAGGTTTGTGAACCAAATCCAATTATCCAGTCACTTGGAGCCAGACTAGGAGGTCAACTAAAATTTCCAAATCCAACAACATGAACAAATGATGATCCCTTACAGTGGATACCTTTTTTTGTCACTTGACTCATTACTAGGATCAAGCCACCCCCTTCACCATCCTACTGTGTGATCTACATAATCATGTTCCTAATATCCATGACTCACATTAACTATATACTCACTATCTCTCAATAAAGAATATTATCTAGTTTCTAAACATTTTTCCCTTTATAGCTCTGGTAAAACAGCACAATTACAATAATTCCTTGTCTTTTTAATAAGCAAGGATGAATTGAGTCCAGTTCCTGCCAAAGTGGAAGCCATCTCTGAGATGCAGGTACCAGCAAAAAGATGTGACATCCAAATCTTCTTGGGTATGCTAGGATATTATCACAGTTTTATCCCCAACTTTGCTACACTTGATGATTCCCTTTTTAACCTCCCCTGTGCTGATGTGGATTTCTTTTGGAGCTCCTCCTGTCAAATGGCCTTCAATAACCTGAAGCAGACTCTGATGTGTGCCCTTGTAATGACTTAACTGAACTTTAAGAAGCTCTTTGTGGTACACACTGACACAAGTCTCACTGCCATTGGTGGTGTTCTATCCCAGCTGAATGAAAACATATTAGAACACCATGTCAGCTACTGTCCTAGAGCCCTCAACAGCCATTAACTTAACTACACTGTTGTTGTGAATGCTGCCATTCACCATGTTTTGATTTTGCCTTCAATGGGTTATTTTGAGGAAAAATCTCTCTCTTTGCTTTTTACCTTTGAAATGAGTCTGGCTCCAAATTGGGAAATTCAATTGTCCAGTTTCCTGATTCTGCGCAACTCACTCACCCCACTCATGCTTGTAACAAGTGATCCTACTTTCCTGGTAGTGTTTTTTGGTATTGTCAACCACTATATATTCCATTTTTATTTCACCAATAAAAATTAAGTTCTATTCACATTTTTGTCTTTGTGTCTTCAAGTACTTTGGCGCTTCTCTAACCCCGTCTAGTAGATATTATTCAATCAGGGCCACAAGGTAATCACAGCCTTCCCTGCCATTCTAACTAAGACTTAGTACAAATCCAATCATAAGATTATGATTCCCTGTTGTGTATCTGTGCTGCGCCTCAGAACACAACAACTTTTACTGAAAGAGAGTGCCTGGCTGTAATTTACTTGTATCAACAGTTTAGAGTATACCTACATAGGGTAAATCTTTATGGGTGTTACCAATCATGCTTTTCTCCAATGTATGAAACGGTGAAGAGCCCAGAAAGAAGACTTGCTTGTTGGACCATAAAGCTCTAGGACTTTGAATATGAAATAGTCCACCAGGCAGGAGAAGTACATCAGAATGTAGAAGTTCTGTCCAGGCTCCCTACCATTGCCCTTGTTTTATAAGTTACAGTTACACTATATGACTTGCTGATTGTTGACCAGTCTTTTTAGGAAAATAGCCTGCCAAAATCCAAAATATCCTTAAGAAGCTTTCTGTAGACACAAAGGTTAAAGGTGATCAACTTTTCAAGCTCTGTAAGAACAATTGGTTGCTGTATGTTCATCCCTTGCTAAAAATTAATTTTATAGTTGCCTCACATAGAACTACAGCCATAGAGACATGCAGAAAACTTTGGCCCAACTACAAAAGCATTATTATTGAGAAGGAATGTCTTCCAACGTTGCTGAAACTCTTGCTGCTTTTCATGACTGTAATGTGAAACACCCAAAGGTTGCAAGATTCTAGCACAAGATAATTGATCTGGGATTTGCATTTCACACTATTTCCATTAATGTGGTGGGACTTTTATAGGTCACCAAAGCAAAAAATAAGTAATAATAGTGGCTTTAGACCATTTGACCAAGTGAGTTAAAGCCAAGGCTATCCCAAATCAGTCTGTCCTCACTACAGATATGTTCATGCTAAAGCACATCATCTATTGGCATAGATGACCTCAGATATTGTTAACTGACAATAAGATAAACTTCAAAAGCTACATGATACCCAGGCTGAACCAATTAATGGGTATCAGAGGTAAATTATATACATCATATCATCAACAAGCAAATGTAATGGTTGAATGTACCAATGAAAGTTTAGTGCAGATCCTCAGAAAACTGTCACATCAATATGGGTCAGAATGGGACACTTACCTACCTTCAGTCAAATTTAATTACAACATTGGGTACCATAGAGCTCTGACAAGACTCCTTTTCAACTCTTGTATGGAAGCCAGCCTGGGCTACCTACTCACCTGTACTCCTTGGTGAAGTCCATCTCTGCTGGTACCCCAGACACCTACCTCTAAAAGCTGTCTCAGGCTTTGATCAAAATACATACTGAGGCCTATTTAGTTATTCTGAACTCCAAGAAAAAGAATGTAGAGCACGCTCAGCCCAAGTGTCCCCCCTTTTCAGCTATCAGATTAGAGAATAGTTCTACTATATAATAACAGAGGATATAGATGAGAAATCAAACTTTTCTTGATATGGCAAGGACCTGCTAAGGTCATCCAGAAATTAGGTCCTAATAGCTATGCAAACAAATGGTCCTACCATTAGACAATATGTTAAGGCTCCAAGTGATCAATAGTAAACCCCCTTTAGGACAACAATTCAGAAAAAGAAACCCCTAACAAAAAATGCCATGAGCTGTTGTCCATTTTTCAGAAAAGAAAGGAATAAGACAGTATATACTTAAAAGAGCTTTATTGAAAGACACAATGTTTGGTGACAACTGCTTTTAAATTACAAGTCATTGTGAGAAGTACCTTGCAGGCTGTTATATACTCCTTATTGTAGTTTTCTTTTAAAGTGCCACAGACATAATATTGGATAGTCAGGATATTTGTCTCAAGCCTGAGCATTATTGAGTCCCATCCATATTGGGAAGCCAATGCCTATCATCAGAGCATCTCAGAAGAGATGTTCTCTACTCTAGTACTTCTGGTTCAAAGTAATGTCAGTATTATAGACTTCTTGCATCAGCTCTTCAAACAGCATGGGAATATCCTCCATGTCAGCTACCAAAGTGTTCTCATATTGAATTGTTAACAAGTTCCCAACAGCGCCAACTGGGGTACATATGGGTCATTATTTTAGGGATTGTGCCATTTTCTAATGCACATGCTGCTCAAATCGCAGCATAACACAGTTTGATTTTGAAAAAGTAACTAATTACACATTTTATATTTAAAACATTAATAACTCAATGAAAAATTAATATTTTTTTACATTGTAAACTATCAAAATGAAGCTAAGGATCCCATCTTTCTATTGGTGTAAAAAATTTAGTATTTATACTATACTCAATATTAAAGCAAAAGTAATTTAAAAGATTATAATCCAGATTTTATTACATGATTCTATCTAATGATATAAAGTAGATCACTTCAAAGCTAATGAAAAACTCTTTTTTTAATATAAAAAGTATCTTTTTTATTTAATGAAATTAAATATAAGATTGAGAGCTTTATTTTTGTATCTTATTTTATTTAAAAAGCTCAATTATTTAGGATTTTATGGCAGTTTGAAGTTAGGATGTTTTTATCACTGTTTAGATTAATTTTAAGGTTCAAGTGAGCTTTGAACCTCAAATTAAGCATTCTTTAAATAGAACTCTTTAATATTTTATTAATTTAAAAATATGCGGAAGAGTTACAGTTAACTGAATACATCATTTTAATTGATTTGCATTGATTACAAAGAGGATATGATGTAATAATGATGCTTAGCTGCTTCACATATATCACTTGTGCATGAAAACTGAGTATTTAATTAATTCTGCAAATATAAATTCAAGTTCAAACTATAGTAAAAGCTATCACACCATTTCTTTCAGAATGGTGTTATTTAGCTTGGTATATAAGAGCTAAAGCACCATAAAGCTTCTAATCCAAAAGACCCCATTCAAAGGCAGCATTCTGATCAGAACTACTCCATCATTAAGGCACATTTCAGAGATCTGACCTAATTACAGATTCAAAATACTACCATGTCCTCAGTTAAATTTACTTCTGCTATGCTACCCTTTTTTTCCTTGGGAGCTTCAACAAAAAGAGAAAGAATTGCAATGTTAAAAAAGGCATTCTTCTTTATTGCTGGTGATGATCTTGATACTTTCATCAAGCACTTTCTTACTCAAACTGAATTTGGGAGATCTCAGTTCCTGCCAACTATTCAAAATCAAAAAATAATGAGTTTATTGAAAACTTAAAGGATCTCATAAAATCTTCTCCCCAAAAGCATCTTCCAGCCTTGCAATCTCTGGTTACTTCCAGTTACTCTTTAAAAGAGCTTAATGTTATGGGGTTTAATATAACCAAAAGTGAGTTTAGATACTCGAGATAAATATACAAAAATAAAAATGTAAGCTTAAACAAAAAAAGCCAAAAAAAACAATAACTATTCATTAAAAAAAGAAATAACTAAAAAATAATTAAAAAATTGCTGGAAAATTCTTTTGAAACAAGCCAGTTTACAAAAAAGTGCCTGAAAAAATTTATAAAGATATAGAAAAAGAGATGAGTAATTAATCAACTGAAATTAAATACTCTCTACTTAAAACAAAAAAAGAAATATATGAAAATATGAAAATAAAAAATGAAGTTTCAGTTTCAATTTCTACTTACTATTAATTAATTCCTAAAAATATAATAAAAAGTAAAAAACAAACCCATATGTGCAATATTTGTAATTTAAAAAATTCACTGGAAAAAAAGAAGGAAGAATGTGAAAGTAAAAACTTACCATTACCAGAATCTATAGGCAATGACTTAAAGACTATTAATCAGCACCAAGACTTTTATGTTCATCAAAATAGGGAATATAAAAAAGATATTTATTAATTAGATGATGAGTCTTGTGTTGTAGTTATAGATTATAAGGAAAACTTAAAGGTTGGAAGTGGTCCAATTGAGACCAATAATTGTTTTTATTCAAAAAAACCTATCTCATTATTAGGGTTTGCATTAGTTTTTAAAGAAAACAATAAAACCAAATATGAATATCATGATTTTTTGTCTCAAATATTATCACATGATTCTTTATTTTCAGGTGAATGTCTAATTAGTCTTCTTAAATTAGATATATTTAAAAAATATAAAATATAAAAGTGTGGACTTATAATGGAAATCATTTTAGATCATATGAATTTTTATATTACTTATTTAAAGAGGCACCTAAATATATTAAGGGTTCTATAAAATATAATTGTTTTGTTGAATTTCATGGAAAAAGCATTGTTGATGGTCACTTTGGTGTAATATCAAAAATATTAAAGAAAAAAGAAAATGAGCTTTATATTAAAAATATTAATGATCTTAAAAATATTTATGAGCAAGAAGAAAAAAGAAAAGAATTATATAAATCAGTACTATCAGGCTCAAATATTTCTCAAAAGTCATTCTTTTATATTTATGAAAGAAAAGTTAGGCCTATAAAAAGAGAGCTTGAAGTTAAAAATCTGTGCATCAATCTTTCATATTTGATGATAGATGAGAAGTTATACACTTCACCTCTAACATTTGAAAGTTTATCAGAATATTCTGAGATAACTTATCATTTGAAATCACGTGATGATACCAGAGAAACAAAAATATCAGAATATGCTAGTGATGTATTGGGGCAAGTTCATGAAGTAGGGCAACTTACTAGAGGGTGTATTTTAAATAGAGTTATCAGTCTTTCAAAAACAACAACTTTTTTTTCTGAAACAAACTAAGAATATTTATGATGAGCCAAAGATAGGGTAATAGAACTTATAGCTTTGGGGCTGCTATTACTCTCCCATGCAACTCATCATAAATATTTTTGGTTTGTAGTTTGTAGTAGCACTTAAGATATTTTCAATAATACTATAAGTTGCACTTTTTGATTCTAAAATTGATGACTTATTTTTTTAAAAATCATCTAAGCCCAAGATCAATTAAAGTTTTGGGATTGGTTGTATTTTAAGCTTTCTGAATAATTATAATATGAATAATGTGATTAAGTTATAAAATAATCAATCTGGCGCCTAGGCATAACAAGAAAAATAATGACTCATATCCTTGCTCTTAAGATTCAAGGATGCTAACAACCCTGCTGCCACTTTCTGGATTTACAAATTATTTTGGTCCTTGTCAATCCAACTGAATGCTTCAAGGTCTGCCTTTCCCTTGTTGCACTAAGCTCTGATGATTCCCCAGTGCCAAGAATATGGCAGTGATTTCTTAATTCTACAAATAATTTGTCAGTAATCCTCACTCTTAGTACTATACCTTTGGCTGGTATAGTGACAGTCTTAGTACATATAGAAGAATAAAAGATATAAAGACAAAACTGGTATTTTATTTGATAGCGATGCATTAATATAGCATGTGGTGGTGGAATTGCCACCAGAGGAAAGGAGGCACAGACAGAAGAACTTTCCAAGAGGAGGGGAGTGGAAATGCACAGCAGAAAGAGCCACGCAAGAAAAAAACTGGTTTCACATGCCTTGCCTAATGGAGGCAAGTGGCAATTATTTTGTTGACCTATTGACAACTTTGGAAGTGAAGCCTTCACTTAGTGTGCAATCCAGATACACTTTGAACACCCGTTTTTAGGCGTTTTAAATGTATTTAATCCTAGTAAAACCATGTTGCAATAGGGCAATCACATGATTGCTCAATTATTTCATTGCTTGATCCCTAAGTGGATGTTTCTTTGTCTAATCCATTAAGGATCTGCAATACCCAGACTGCTGCCAAAGCAAGGTCTATCTGCTTTTTGTCAAACCTTTGCCCTTGCCATTCAAATTTATGAAGTTGATTCTCAGCAAATTTCTTGGCTTCTTCGTTATTGAACCAGAAATGATAGTGATTCCCCTCCTTCATCTTGGCCTGGGTCATGGTTGATGACTCCTTCAACACCTTATGGAATAGAGCATGGAGATGAGACCTTTCTCCAAAATTTATCTCTGTGGTATCCTCCCAGTTTAAAACACCAGAAAGGTTGAACCAGTTGACCCCTTCTTCTTGTTTAGCCTCTAACTGAACCACTACTTCTTGCTCCTGGGTGGCTTGGGCTTGTCTTAATAGGCGCTCAGCTCTCTTCTGAACCTTATATTGGATGATCTTGTTCTTGGATAATATAAAAGATTTACTGGCTGCTGCTATGACCCTCACAGTAGATGATCTAGAAGATCTAGTGGGATTGTTGGGAGAATTGTTATAAGACATATGTAGTGATGAACCAAATGCTCTTTGTTTATATACCTTGTCCATTATAGTGGTAAGAAATGTTGTAAATTGAATTGTAGATTAGAATAGTCAAGGCAATGGATAGATTTAATCCTGGTGTCAAGGCTATTTGATATGTGCACTCAAATATGTAAGATCTAACTTAATTGTTTATTTGATCATAGTATGGATATAAATATACTCTGGATGAACTACTACATTCAATTGGATCTGGTTTAGGAACTGCTAGACATTGCTGTAACAAGTAACTGCAACTGCAGTCCACATCAGATGCATTGTACATCCCCTTTCTCTTATCAGATTGTCCTGATCAGCCTGAATAGGCAGGGATGTGGATGCAAGAGCCTGATGGATCCCTGAATATTATGTAATATTCTTAATGATGGTGCAGGTTTTAATACCACCTCTGCGCCATCATGTAGCTCAAGCAGTATCCAACTTCCCTTTTTTCACAAATAAAATACACTTTTACTCAATTGACTTATAATACTTTACTTAATTGTTACCTTAGTATTCAACGGTAAAGACTTAAGGGTTAAAGGTTTATATTAATTTATGTAAAGGCCTTGAAAACTATACTCTACAAAGCTAGCAACCTAGATATCAATACAGAAGAGGTCCCCAAGGCTTAATCCACAACAACTCATATCGAGGAAGCCTTTTGAAAGTAATAGGATCCGGGAAGTAAAATGAAAAGTATGTTAATCAGTTTTCATCACACTAATAGAGGAGTGCTCTAATTTAATAACCTAATTTTCTGTGAACTATAATTTATAAACTATTCCAATCTATTTTAGACTCAAGTATCATTATGCAAGTAAAATTAAACAATGCTAACTTTTCAAGGAAATTATAAGCAATCTACTTTTTAAACTCATTTACTCCAATCAATCCCCTCCAAGTAGATCCAGGAAAAAACAATGAATTTTTACCTCAGTGCATGAGGCTACACTGTTCAAGTACAAGATGAAAATTCCTACCTCTTTCAAGGATCTACTAAGACCACTGTTTCTGATACCCTGTAGAATATGTTGTGGCCTGTTTTATTGCCCACTTTGATCAAAAGTTTCTAATATATTTAATGCTAAGCCACTAAGAATAATATCCCAGAGATATAAAATGAGCCTAATATGCTACTGGGACAAACCTAGACCAACAAATAATGCTTTTCTAATACCACCATATATGCATGGCTTTCTTTGAGTACAGCAATCTACTATAATTAGTTTTTCCATTTTTAATAAAATTTTATTTTTCCTATTTTTCTTTTCTTTTCTTTTTAATATAATTTAATTAAATTAATTGTATTCACCCCATCATCAGTAGGAATCGATTAATTAAATCAGGTATGTGACTTGAGTAGTCTAAAGAGCGAGGGAGTAGGGGAGTTGAGCAAAGCCGAGTACCAAGCAAAGGATCAATATGCCATTTCGCACCCACTTTATCATTTTTTCTAAAGTTGCTTTCAAGTCCGATTCAATAAACCACTTACGCTTTTTAAAATAAGGTGCTTAGTAATCCTTGGCGCTTGGAATGCTAGCGCTCATTGAGGCAAGGTGTAATTGGCCAATGCTTTCCCTGGCTTATGGTCTAAATACGCTTGGACACGCTTAACAATGGGAGGTGTACTAGTCGATCTAGACATGGGCTTTAAATTTCTTGACTGTTTTGACGCTAGTGAGGAGACCAAAGTTTCCTACTCAATTTTGCGGATCTGTAATTTAAATTTGTAAATTAAAATTTGTAGCCTGAATGGATGATTCTCAAGGAACTAAACGCCAGGGGTAGCTAAGCAAGCTATACAAGGGGTGTAAATCGATAAATCACCAAGAAAAATAGTACAGGGGTCAGTGCTACTGAAACGATGATTTCATAGAAACTTAGGCTAAATTAAGCCTTTTAGATGCATGGGATTTCAGGAGTCCTGGCAGAGTGCAGAAGCAATGGTATAAAGTGTGCTTAACAAGCAAGTAGACCATCATTCAAATGTATCATCTTATCATCGCATCTTTCGTTTCCATTGTACTTTCACAGGCTGCTTATCAACCAACAGCTACTCCAGCTTCATACCCTGCCCCTCAGTACGTAAACCATAACGGAACCAGCAGAAACCATATGGGGAAAAAGAACAAGCATATGGAGCACGGTTGTATGCAACTCAAACACGACCACAACGCTTCCATGGCATCCTACAATCCCTCTGGTCAGAACAGCACCCAAAATTGTTTCCGTGGCAATCACCATGGAGCCCATCAAGGAGCTATGCCACCCAGCTACACAGCCATCAACACTGTCTACCCCATCCAGACCAACGCCATACCTATTGTAGCAGCAACTTCCAATGCCTAAGCCCAATTGTCGTAACACTTTCAGTTCCAACGTTTGAAATAACATTCTAAAATCCAGAATAAATTTCCATATCAACTAGCTTATATTGATCCATTATAAAACTTAATATAATTTAAAATGGCAATCCATACCTGCTGATTTAATAACCCTTATTAAAGCAGCCGAAGGAAATCAATGTGTGCTCCAGAAACCCAATTGCAAGCCAACAATATTAAAGCAACCAGTTATTTCAAAACAGATATTTTATCCAGTATATGAAGATGTATAGATTTATCTTCTTAGGAATCTATTTTTTAAAAATTCAATTATTTTAAAGCGATTAAAAACCTAAAAATCCAGCAAAGTTTACTGAAGCCTAACTTTATACTGAAGCTATCTTTGAACTACAATAGTTGCAAAAGAACTCAATCCTGACTCTCAAAGATGATTGTCATGTTTGGCTCTTGGGGACAACATTTGAGAGGACACAGCGGGAAACCTTTACTACTAAAGGTTTGAGGTTCGAAGCTAGTCTTAGTGTAGAGGATCAAACAAGATTCATGCTTGCTTTTTCATTATCCCAGTCTGACTCTTTTGTTGAGGGTCTGGATGTACAAGTATTCCAGCTATTTCCATCACACCTAACATCCAGTCATTGCCCAACTTGGTGCCCTTCTAATATACTATTTGACATACCAGAAATGGCAACAAACCAATATCACATGACTTTCCAGGTATCCAGCAACTCAAACCCATCCAGCATATGACCAACCCCTGGGTTTGATCCAACTAAATTCCCTGCCACAGCTAAAGCTATATAAGTCTAAAGTATTATCCAATAAAATATACTTCTTCTCTCCCTACTTTTCTATTCAAAGCTTCCCCAAAAAGGCGTTCCTTATCACTGGTAGCACTACGGTTTTTGACCATGCCAATGAAAGAGAAAATGACTGAACAGAACCTGCCCACCTTTGCCCACGTACTCAACCAGGCCACATCCCAGGATACCTGGAAGACATACTTCCGCGCCCACAACATCAATGAAGATATTCCTAGTGGATGCACCTTATTTGAAGGCATGTCATGCCCAAAGCATGCACCAAGATAATTCAATCCAGTTGCTCTCTACAACCACAAACAAACACACAACCACCTATCGCAGGTGAAGTTACCAACACCAAGTACATTGGTATTGACAAGTTCTTTGGTAAAAACAAAGAAAACGTCATCAACTGGCTAGACCACACAGCTGCCAAACTCCGTGCCAGCCGCATCCACCACAAAAAATGGGTCCAGGAAGCCAGCAAGCGCCTATACAAGGCCGCAGCTAACTGGTTTGCCACCTGGGTTGGCTCACAAACTGACAACCAGCTTGACAACTGGAAAGAGTTCAAAGCCAACATCACCCACAATTTCCGCGTCACTGAATCTCTCTAAGACATTGCAATACAGCTCAGTGATCTTCCTCAGAAGATCACTATCGCAGCTTACGCCAACAAATTTGAGGAAATGCATTGCAAGATCCAAAACCCAGCACAAGCTGACAACTTACATACCAGAGCATCATTCATCAACAGAATGAAACCCTCTGTTGTTGCCCTCATCTGCCCAGAAGCAAATACCTCCATGCCCGCGCTCATTGCTGAAGCCAAGCACGCTGAAAAACGCGCCAACATGGAATATGCTGCACACAACAGCAACCGCTCCTCAAACAGCAATGGCAGAGAAAACGCCAATGGCAATAAACGCCAAAATACCAACCATAACAACAGCAACTCCAATTGTAACAATGGCAATCTTAGCCAAAGCGCAAACTGCTCCCGTCCCAAGAAAGAGGACACTGCCAAAGTTAACAATGCTGAAGTAGCAACCTGCTACAAATCTGACCCCACATTCTCTGACCTCAAAGGTCTCAAAACAGAGGAACAGGGAAAAGAGGAGGGGGAACAGGCTTAAGTGCCCCTGCCTCCCCCCAACTTGACAAGAAACTGTACCAAGGCACAAACTTTGCTGCTTGCATCCCATGTGTCCCGCAATCCTCCATTTTTATGAACATAAAAATTAAAGATTGCTCACAACTTCTTGTCTATCCATGCACTTACAAATCTTATACACATAAAATTCTATTTGACTCTGGTGCACAACACACTATGGTTAGCAAACCTTTTGTAACCAAATACAAAATACCAGTTGTCAAATCCAACTTCAAATACACCAGAATGGCAGACAAATCAAAAGTTCTACTCAAAGGCAAAACAACACCCTTCAGAATTGACCTCCAAGGCATACAAACGTCCATCAAAGGACTTGTCATGAACAACTTAAACTATGACATTGTAGCAGGCATGTACTGGTTCACCCAAGTGAACCCCAGCGTATGTTGGAAAAAAACCATGACCATCAAGCGCAACAGAGTCAATTTCAACATTCTCAAAGAACCTAAAAATCTCATCCTAAGAGACACAGTATTTGTCCAGGTCATAAACCAAGACAACTCAGAACGCCTAACCAAAGACAGTACCCCCACATAATGAGGTACACCAAATTCAATAATATGCAAACAACCAAAATCCAATACCCAGAACTTGCAGCACTCCTAAATAAATACACTCATGTATTTAAGGAAGAACTCACAGAGTTACCCCCTGAGTGGGAGGTCAAGCACAGCATTGACCTATGCAAAGCCATGCCCAAACCTGCACCCCTCTACAGACTCTTCCTCATGGAGACCCAAACACTCAAGACCCATATTGAGGACAATCTAGCCAAAGGATTCATTTGCCCGTCTGAATTCCCTTGGGGGGCAGCAGTGTTCTTTGTAAAGAAAAAGGAAGGTACTCTGCATCTAGTAACGGACTAAAGAGCACTAAATGCAAGCAAAGTAAAGAATAAATACCCTCTTCCACTTATAGAGGATCTGTTTGCAAGACTCTCAGGAACCAAATTTTTCTCCAAAATTGACCTCACCTCAGGTTACAACCAGGTTGAAGTAAAAGAAAAGGACATACCAAAGACTGTGTTCTGTACGCAATTTGGATTTTTTGAATGTAGAGTAATGAACTTTGGGATGATCAATGCTCCTGCAACGTTTGTCACCATGATGAACCAGGCACTAAATGGCCTCTCAAATACATTATGCTACCTTGACAACATCATTATATTCTCAAAACAAAAGAGAAACACCTCATACATGTCTGCAAGACACTCAATTGACTTGCAAAGCACAAACTTTACGCCAAACCTAGTAAGTGCCAACTTATGGAAAAGGAAATCCTGTTATTGGGCCACATTGTCTCTGACAGTGGCATCAAAGCAGATCCAGATAAAATAAAAGCCATAAACAATATTCAATGCCCCACCTCCGTGAAACAAGTTAGATGCTTTATTGATATGGTAGCTTACCTAAGGAAATACATCAAAGACTGTGGAAAGCTCACTGCACCAATCAATGACCTAACCAAAGGTAATGCCAAAAAGAAATTCATCTGGAATCCAGAATGCAACAAGAATTTCCAGCTATTAAAACAAGCTTTGATTGAAGCACCAATCTTGCAATACCCTAATAACAACGGGTGCTACAAGCTTGAGTCAGACGCTAGTGACACCACCATTGGAGCAGTCCTACGCATCTTCCAGCCAGGGCAACAAGATTTCCTGTCAGTATGTTACAAAAGCAGAAAAATAACAAACACTGATTAAAGGTACCCAATACACAATAAAAAATTGCTAGCAATATACCATGCATGCAAGAAATGGAGATGTTATCTCAAAGGACACTTAAACATCCGAGTGCTAACTGACCACAAATCCCTAATCTATTTCAAAACTCAGAACGCACTCGCACAGCGCCAAGCCAAATGGATGTCCTTGCTGGAATAGCTTAACCTGGACATCCAGTACAAAAAGGGGGCAGAGCTGGTCATGGCCAATGCTCTCTCTAGGCTATGCCAGCTAAGAGAGGATCACCCTGATCACCTGGGCCCTAACTGGCCCAACCTATACAACACTGAGTACAAGACAAAAGGAAAGGATTCCTCCACACATCAACTAACCCATGATACACTAGTAAGGAATGAAAAACATTTTCACGTATCAAATGGCACAGTATACTGAATCATCAAGGATAAAAACATTCCATACATTCCACTTGCACAAAGAGTCAACACTATACTAAGACACCACTGTCTGCTAGGACACACAAAGGCTAACAACCTATATCTCATATTGAAAGAGATAGTATGGTGGCCCAACCTGAAGCAAGACATAATCAATGTTCTAAAGAAGTGCACAGTGTGTGAAAAATACGCCAGCACCAAGGCGCCACAGCCAACAGTCAACAATCAACCCAGTACCTGACCCCAAACCATTTAAGGTTTTGGGACTGGACGTAGTGGGACCCTTCCCAGAAACCAAAACAAATCAATGTTTCCTAATTGTAGCCATCAACTTTGCCACACGTTGGCCCATCTGCTAGGCAATAAAAGATCACAAGGCGGAAACAATAAATCAATTCATCAATAAAGCAATCATAGCAAACTACAGCACTCCAGACTAAATAATAACAGATGGAGCAAAAGAGCTAACAGGCCACATAGTAAACAACAATCTAAAAACAAAGAACATCAAATATTCCACAACCTTACCCTACAGGCCATAGACTAACAGCAGAGTTGAACGCCTGAATGGCAGCCTTATCAGAACCCTGGAAAAAATAATGGATGGTAAAGCCAAAGACACAAGGCCACTCTATGTGAAACATGCATTACTAGTATCCTGGGTTTGTACCAATCAAGGGACAGGCTACTCACTGTTTGAACAAACATACAGGTACAAGCCAGAAATAGTCACCCGCAATAACCAACCATATGTGAAGATCCCCCTGGGGAAACCTCCCACAGTAGGACAGAAACCAGCTCTACAACACATACGCCTCAAAGCCAAACTGGCAGAAATAAAGAGACTCAAACCCCAAAAGGTAACCTCAACAGAGGACCCACTCCCCATCAACTCCCCTGTCTGGTTCCTAGCTGAGAACAGAAAGAAGCTAGACTCAGTACACAGAGGACCAGGAAGAATCATCAGATACAAACCAGACAGAAACATGTACCTGGTTAAGTTCCAGGGTACTAAAGAGCCCATCACCAAAAAGTATCACAGATCTCGCCTCTGCCCTAGCAAAGGAGAACACTCAACCCAGTTGGTGCCCACTAGTAAACAACTCCAGAAACATCAGGCGGCAGCTGTCAAGACAAAGCCCCCTCCTGATGTACCCAAGTAACCCCTTAAGGGGTGTGTGTGTCAAGGGTCTGGATGTACAAGTATTCCGGTTATTGCCATCACATCTAACATCCAGTCATTGCCTGATTTGATGCCCGTCCAATATACCATTTGACATACCAGAAATGGCAACAAACCAATATCACATGACCAACCCCTGGGTTTGATCCAACTAAAATCCCGCCACAGCTAAAGCTATATAAGTCTAAAGTATTATCCAATAAAATATACTTCTTCTCTTCCTACTTTTCTATTCAAAGCTTCCTCAAAAAGGTGCTCCTTATCACTTTTATGGTTTGACAGGGAATCCTTTATGCAAGCTTTGATGAGCTCAGATCCCGTTAAGCAATCTTGCCATTAAACTTATTGCCATCTGATGATCACTTCCACGCTTTTCACTTCCCACAGTCTTAGCTGCAGATCATCTCCTCTATTCCAGGGTAGTCTCCTTTCAGTTAAAAGCCAAAAACATAAAACATAAAATAATTGAGGAGAAAGAAACCATTGTCACACATAAGTATCATTTTTTATTAATTATTATCATGTTTCCATTATATGCCAATCAGGGTACATTTGGCTGAAAACCCCTCTGGTTCAGGAATCACACCTGGATTCCTATCACATGGTTTATGACATAACAGCGTCATCCAATCCAGATCTTTACCAAAAAGATCTTCACACTCTTAACCTATAATAATGTGCCCTAATACATTCCAGAATCACCTGATTCCTTCTGTGGAAATGTATTTCTTTGGCTTGGAGCATTAACAACTCCTGTTGCCAAAACCCTGTGGAATATACATATTACTGATCCAAACTATCATTGTTCCAACTGGGAACCAGCTGAGCAATCCTAAATGCCTAGACACCATTGTCTACATTTAGTCATTTTTGCATTGACTGGTTTTTTGCATTAAAAACCCATTAATACACTTTGAAACTTGAACCAGGCGCCACTACAGCACCCAGGAACTTTCCTAGGCAACTTCCAAGCGCCTGAAACATTCACTGGGTGGCGCCCCGGCGCTTCTAACCTAATAAAATTTGCTAAAACAGCACTCTTAACCCAAATTTGGGGGTTTACTTATGGTTAACTTTAACCAAACTTCTTGACATAGTCAAGGAAATTAAACAATATAGTTAAATTCTCATTAATTATATTCCCATGAATTTATTAATTAACCTTCCCAGTTAATTAATCTGTTTGAGGACAATAAGTCTTTACTTAACACAGCCGAGTCCATTTTGGCCCTATGACTAAATCCTCATTAATCATATTCAAGGGTATCAATTAATTAACCTTCCCAGTTAATCAATTGGCTTGAGACACCTAGTCTCATAATCTGAACTGTTCAGATTATTTATTACAGCCCTTAATTAGTACAGCCTAATTGATTCCTGAGTATCAATTAACCTCCATGATTAATTAGACGGGTTGAGACACCTAGTCTCATAATCTGAATTTTTCAGATAATTCATTTTTTCCCTCAATTAGTACATCCCAATTGATTCCTGGGTACTTCATTACTTTTTGGAAAATCTCTCTGATACCAAGCTTATGTTTTGAATTTCAACCAATGAAATTTATCACAATTCAACCACTTTGTGAAACCACAGCCCAATGTGACTGTAGTACAGTTGCAATTAGGCTAGCCTATAGAGCAAAATTAAGGGGATGTACCTTAACTTCCTGGAACAAGAGAATAAAGCTTCCTTTTGGTAAAAAAAGAAAATTTGTGAAGATTATAAAATCTAACATAAATGTGGATAAAATTGTCTTTATTTGGGGAAATGATTCTAATTAAATAGTAGATTGAGTATGCTGATAATTCACTAGTTAGACAGTGTGGCTGATGAGGTTATTCTGAGATGAACTTGTACCAGAATAAGACATGCCCAGGTAGTGTTGCAACCAAGGTTCCATCCTTGCCCACCAACATATCTTAAGATATGCAGGGGGCACTTGAAGATATACCCCATACTGTTTCTAAAGCATGGATCAATCTGATGGCAATGCATAATTATGGGTACTATCTACTAATTAGGAGTGCTGCCAATTCAATGTGCTGGCCCCTGCTCAAGTTGTTCCACAGCCCAAACCTTATTTTGAACCTGCCCCTATGCCACCCCCTGGTGGACTTGTGGCTTCTTGATATAGTATATTAATTACAATATTCATCAATAAACTACATCTTATTCTTATTCTTAACCTTTCTATTATACTGTTGTCTTCTCCAATCAAGCACTGAAATATTATTGGTTCAGTTGAAACAGTAGGCTGATCTGGAATGGGTGAACATTGATGTCAACCCATTCAAAGAAGGAGAGCAGCTGTTAAATTTGAAGAAAAAACCATCCAAGCCTTTGCAAGTATCAAGATTTAAAGCCCTATTGAAATAGGGTTAATGGCGTGATTTACAAAAGATGCAGAGGATAGTATGGCTGACTTGAAGGGGTTTCATGCTGGGCTGGCAAGCTACAGGTCCAAAGGTTTAATTAGTCACCAGAATATTGGAGGAGAGCACAAGGTTCTTGGGAAAATTTGATAAAGAAGGCCTGGGCAGAGAAACCACAGAACTTTAAACAGGCACAATAAAAGTTAATATGAAAATGAAAGGTTTTTTTGAAAATATTTGTAATAAGTGTTGAGTTTATACTTCTGGGGATTATAATAAACAAAATAAAGGGTAAGATTAAGAAGAGAATGATACTTTATTTGATATGAATATAGGATATTATATAGTAGGATGACAAGCCACATGCTGTCCATGTACGTCATGGAGATCATGGGGCTTATCTGAGTAATGTTCCTCTTGAGTCACAAGGCTTAATCAAGTTGTGTTCCATTTAGGACTTGGATTGAGTGATCCCTGTCATAGATGGTCAACTGATAATGGTGCCACCAGTTTATTGACTGGGCAGTGAACCATTCAGTGAGCCACTCGGTGATCTACTTGGGGTGTTAATTCCCCAAGAGGGAGTAATCAAAGATGTTGCAACAGAAGGGTGCATCTTTAAGAGTATTTGGGCACATGTAATAAATACAAGGCTTCACCTATTATTAGAACTTACTTAGATTATAAAGTTGAGGTTAGGTGATCTTTTAGACAGGAACTATAGTCATCTCAAGAGGATTGTCTATATATACATGTGGCCAAGTGTTTCAAGCCAAGAAGATGAGACAATTATATAGAAAAGTTGATAAACAGCTCAAGAAAATAACCTTGGTTTTCAGGAACCTAAACCAGGAAAATATCTCCCAAGATCATGCAATTTAAAAGGCTACTGCTGAGGATAATCAGTCAATTGTTAGAGGAGCTTGGAATTTTTGAGTTATAGCTGTAATTAAAAATCAATTAAACCTTTATAATGCTCTGGACATTGATATATTTGTTGTTAATTTTTGCAATAGACTTCCTAAACTGGGGTACTTTAGCTGTTTCCAAAGAAAAAAATCCACCAACAAGTCCACACAATAAAGCTGAAAGGTTAGCCTTTACCCGCAAATATGATAACAATCCTATATCCCTCTTGGAAAAGGTAATTTGATATGAAAAGCAAAATTTTCTGTTCTTTAGACTTCTTAGGCACCAAAAAATTTATTGTGTAGCTTATGAAGCTTATTATAGTGACAGCTCCAAGCCTTCTGTTAAAAATGGATGCCAGGGTGCCATGCTTTGGTGATGCTTTCCAGCCAATATAGGAGGGGTGATCCAGCTAATCATTGCAAAGGTGAGAATGGATGCTTATATGACTATCTTTGATTGGAGATAATCCATCTATGAAGGATCTTTGAGAAATGGTGGTCTATATATTTAATTAAGTTTATAACCCTACCTACCAACCCAAGGAAGGTTCAAATAATTGGACAGTAAGAAGTTTATTTTGGATTGGTCTCTTATAAGCCCAGGGTTGAATCCCATTAAACCTATCTGGTATGCTGGTAAATTCAGTTTTTTTAAATCCCCCAAACAATCACATTTTAATCTTGAGCTTGGAGTAGCAAACCATGGAGGCAATCCCTATGGAAAGTCTGAAGCACCTGGCCGCTCTAAACCCATTGGTTTTCTGCTGAGGTTGAAACTTAAGGTTGGGCTAGCAAGTACTCATTTTCTATATGTTCAGCAGTGAAAGATATCAATTTTTCAATAAAAGTTGTGTAGTTTTCATAACTGTGGGTTGAATGAAGTCAAGTTATTCTAAAGCAGAAATCCACTTAGTTGAGTAAAAAAGATAACTCAGCTCAGGAGGAAATAGAAGGGAATCCAGATCTAATGCAAATTAATATAAACACATTGATCTTTGTTAGTTTGGTTCAGAATTGAGGGTTTGCTTTAGGCTGACTTTTTTGTTTATCTTCATTTCTTTAATATACCACTGTACTATTTACCAGATACTTTATTGCTTTAATTTTATTTATTTCAAGGAAGGTCTTTTGCAAATATTGTGGTACTTCTGCTCAAACCTTTTCCAGCAGATCCTGTTCTTGGATTTCCAGGCTTTCTCTAAGTTTCTGGTGACCTGTTAAATTTTTTAGCTGCTGTTGTAACTGTACTGTTCTAACAGAGTTACAAAGGGAAAATATTTAGAAACTAGACAATGATCTTTATTGAGCAATAGCTATTATATAGTATGAGTGAATCATGGATAGTAGAAACATGATTTTTAAGATCAATTGGTTGGATGGTTAGGGAGTGACTTTATCTAGTTATTGAGTCAAGCGCTAAATTGAGGCATCTGCTGCAAGGGATCATCAGTTTGCTCATGTTGCTATTTCTGGGAATACAAGTTAACTTCTGCATTTGGCTAAGGATCACTGGAAAGTCAGATTTCAGGTCACAAACCCACTTAGGTTGAACTTTTCTGTCAAGTCAACCCTGCTGTTTTGAAACCCCCTGTCTGCAGGTTGGTCTCCTCTGGCAGGAGGTCATCTGGGAGGTTGTCAGGAGCCATACTGAACCAGTTGCTGTTTGATTGCAGGTATGATGTTCTCACATTGTTTCTGCTGGGCCTTGCACAGGTGTAACCAGTTGTGGTATAGGAACTTGTCCTGTTTGCGCTTGCTGAGTTCTTGTAACAGATGAGTGTTGTTGTGCTACCTTTAGTATGAGGGTGGGGCTACTTTTTCTGGCTGCAGCTTGCTTTTTTCTGTGTTCATTACCCATAATTCATCCCCAACTTTGTTCTAGCTTGGATAGAGCAAACATATTTTTAATCATTTTTCTTCCTCCTCCACTTGGTCACTGTTGGTTTTTAGTACCTAGGGTGCTGAACAAGGAGGGATTTTGTTGGGTATTTTCAACTTTGGTCCTGTAAGGGCTTGGATAATGTTTGGTTGTGTAACATATACAAGATTAAAGGGGCTCTTTCTGGTGGATCTGTTCACCCAAGTTCAACATACTAGGAGTGCAGTTACTAGTTTTTTATTCCAGTCCTCAGGTCTCCCAACCGTGAGTTTGACAAGGGCTTGCACTAAGCTGCCGTTTAGCCACTCAACTCTGCCATTGGCCTGAGGGTGATATGACATGGTTACTGTGTGTTTGACTCCGTTTTTTGTGAGGTACACATTGATGCTTTCTGAGGTCAATTCCTTGCCTCCATCTTTGATTAATAGTTCTGAATTTCTTAAATTACTGATGATTTTTCTGCCAATAAACTGCCAGACATCATTACCAGTATGTGCTTTTACTGCTTGTGCTACTGGCCAAAAAGTGGCAAATTCAATGGCGTCAATAATGTACTTTTTGTTATGCTTTACTGGAATTGGACTGAAAATGTTGAGGGCCCATACTTTGAAGGGTAATTGAGAAAAGATTGGCAACACAGACTTTGGGGGAGTGTTGCTTTTTGAAAACTTTTTGCATACTTCAAATTGCTCACAGACCTCTTGTACATCTCTGTACAAGTTTGGCCACCAGTCTTTGTGTTTTAGAAACTTGTAGAGGTTGTGGCTTTTTGTGTGGCCCAAATCTTGGTGGTAATGTAAGATGGTGTTAACCCTCTAGTGTGTGGGGAAATATGGGATGGTAACCATGTTGGTCATTTTTCAATACAATGTTTGGCAAACGTCTGTAAAGAGGTGTTCATTATTGATGACAGTATCTCTTGTGATGTTGGTGGTACCTGGATGGAAATCCTTGTTGTTTGTTCAGAGTACTAGGAGGGGCCAGTCTGGGTTCAGACCATTTTCTCCTCTGGTGGCTCTGATGTATAGGCAAGAAATATTATCAGCCGTGACCAACTCAGGTCCAGGCTTATACTGAATATTCATGTTGAATCTCTTGAGAAACTTTATCAAGTGTGCTTGGCATTTAGATAGGTTGGCCTGGGTTTTGAAATAGATAAAAGATTTATGATCAGTCAGGGCAGTGAATTCTTCCTGGCGCTCTAAGTAGCAGCGCCACTTAACTAGACAGTGGACAATGGCCAACAGTTCCCTATAATGGATATAATAGTGACATTACCCATCTGTCAGCTTTTGTGATTCATAAGCTATTGGCAAGATGTTGCCCATGTCTGTCTTAATTTTCAATACTCCACAAATGGAGGCATCAAAAGTGTCTGTCTCCATTTGATAGTATACATCTCTCTTTTGGTACTGAGTAATAGGAGAAGATATCAGCTTTTTCTTAAGGCGGCAAACCCAGATGTTGCACTATGGAGTCCACAAAAAATTGAATTTTGCACCTGCTATTGCTGACAGGAATGCTGTCAGGACGCTACGGTCTGATATAAAATGTTAGACGTAGGCACCATCCCAAAGAATGTGCAGAGTTTGGATTTGTCTCTGGGTGGTGGCATTTTGCATATTGCTTAAATCTTTTTACTAGCCGGCTTGATACTGTATTTTGGCACTATGTGGCCAAGGAATAGGAGCTGTTAATAGTAAAAATGATACTTGGACAGCTTTCAAGGAGCTTGTGTTGTACCAAGGTTGCAAAGACCGCCTAAAAATCCTTGTGGTGCTGCTCTACCAAGGGGCTGCACACAATTATGTTGTTTAAGTATACCAAAGTGTCAAAACAGCATAATCAACCCGCCAGCAAATTTTCTGAGTAAGTGGGTTTGTGACCCGCAAATCAATTATTCAGTCACTCAAAGCCAAACTTGGAAGTCAAATCAAATTGCCAAATCCAACAACATGAACAAATGATGATCCCTTATGGTGGATACCTTGTTTTAGCGCTTGAATCATTACCAGGATCAGACCACCCCCTTCACCATCCCACTGTGTGATCTACATAATCATGTTCCTGTTATCCATGACTCACAATAGCTATATAATCACTATCTCTCAATAAATAATATTATCTGGTTTCTAAAAAATTTCTCCCTTGTAACTCTTCTAAAACAGCACAGTTACAACAAATGCATGTTTGCTGATGTGGGGCACAAAGACCTTGTTCATGAAAGTGATAAAGGTTAAAAGCGTGTTTGTCATTCCAAAGTTGAGCACACTACTCCCATATGAGCTGTAATTAGTACAATAGGCTGTCTTGGGTATGTCTTCTTTTTTGATGTGGATCTGATTGTAACCTGCTGTTAGGCTAATCTTAGAGAAGACAGATGCCCTGCCCAAGGCATCAATGAGTGAGTAACAATTCTTGATTATAACCTTGTTTAGTGCCCAGTAGTCAGTTACAAGGCTGAGGGTTCTGTCCTTTTTTCCACAAAGAACACAGCAACGCCAAAGGGAGATTGTGAGGGGCATATAAGTCCTTTTTCCAATGCTTCCTTGAGGTATGTGCGCAGTGTGTTCTCTTTTTTTAGGGTGAGGCAATATATGGGCCAAGCCTTAGGTACTTCTCCTTTGAGTTGGATGGTGTGTTGTATGTGTTTCTCAGGAGGTAGCCCTGGTAGCGCTTCTTTGAAGATCTCTGGATGTTGGGCTACAATTTCTTGATCCTGGGTAGTGGTAGTATATTGTTGCTCCTTGAAGTGCATTAACTTGTACTGACATGGGTCCCAATCAATTGCCTGGATAATTTCTTTTTCTTCAAGAGTCTCTGTGATACATACAAAGACATGGTCTTGAAAGTGTTGGTCCACAGATTCAGGGTAGATATGATGGTTAACCCCTTCAGGCTTGATGGTCAATAAAGAGGTGACTGAGTCTACATGAGGTTTATTCTTTCTCAGCCAGTCCAGGCCAAGTACAGCGTCAAATCTGGTAAATTAAATGACGGGTCCTTGGATGGTGGAATGGAGTTTCTCTAGCGCAATGGATAATGAGGCAGTCTCTTGTGTCAAAGCAATGTGATTTTTGTTAGCTAGGACCACGCTCTTAATCAGCAAAGGATTAGTGGCTAACATGAACTTGTCTATAAAGCTGCTGTGGACTAGGGTTCAGTCTGCGCCTGAGTCCAGGAGCACTGAGCCTGTGTAACTTTGAAAGCAGAAAGAATAGGACATCAGTTTATTGGGATGTCTGGCAATGGTGTAAAGCACTGGGTCTTCTGAGGCGACCTGGATCATTGGCCACTGATCCACATCCTTGGGTTTTTACTCATTGTTGGATGAGGCAGAAGTTTGGTGGGGAGAGCTTGGCTTGCTTAATGCTCTCCCCAGGCTTTTTCCTCATTGAAATTGTCTAGAGTGGCAGTGATACAAAAATGGGTACAATTTGGCTACCCATTATTCCTGTTTCTGTGCCCATTTGAACCTTCAGGTTTATGGTTTGAGTTGTTGTTGTTTCCAGGAGGCAGGCAATTGGTGCTCCCAGTTGATTGAGAATCTTTGGGTCTCTCTATCTTCCCATTCTGCGCTTTGGGGGGGGGGGTGTTGAACGTTTGCTCTTGCCAAAACAGCAGGCTCAACCTGCCAGCAAGGTTCCAAACAAGCAGGTTTGTGACCCACAATCCAATTACCCGGCCACTTGAAGCCAGACTAGGAAGTCAACTCTAATAGACAAATCCAACAACATGAACAGATGATGATCCTATATGGTGGATACCTTGTTTTGGCGCTTGACTCATTACCAGGATCAAGCCACCCCCTTCACCATCTAGCCGTGTGATCAAAACAACCATGTTCCTGTTATCCTTGATTCACAATGACTATACAGACACTATCTCTCAATAAAGATTATTATCTAGCTTCTAAATATTTCCCCCTTGTAAATCTTCTAAAACAGCACAGTTACAACATTGTAGCACAGTTAGGTTGTCCATCCTACCTTATCTTGAAAAATTCCGCCTGTTGCCCGCACGTGCTGCGGCCAACAAATCCTTGGCAGAATTATGTCTGGCCTCCCGCTGGACTGGACCCTGTACACCCCTGGTACTGAGATACCCTATGGCTTTTTCCTGTACCAGAACACAGTGATTCCACTACCTGCCTTCAACGCCATGTCTGCACAAGGGCTCTTTCAGGCTCTCTCTTCTATTCTGCAGCCAACCAACAAAAACATCATGCCCGTCTATGTAGCCCAAAGACTTCAAAGCACTGCCTTGGAACCTTTTGCCGGGGCCAACAACAACAACACTGCCACATGGATCCATTCCACCCAGAGCAAGCTGTCCCAGATGAAATTCCAGCAGCAATTTTGGATTGTGGAAATCTCCATCTTCCTGATCCACAAAGCTGGCACCTGGTGTGACAAGTGACACAAAGAACACACTGACAAGAACTGGAATACATTCAAGCAAGACTTCTTGGAAAGGTTTTTGCTTAAGAACATGGCGCTCATGATCATAAACCAAGTAAAGAACCTAACCCAGACAGGCACCGTAAAGGAACTCACTTGCACCTACAAGGAGCTCTAACTTTGTGCATCATCTGATATGGCCTTTGACACCCCAGCCACACATCTCATGTACTATGACGCCCTCAAGTTGTATGTAATGAGACACGTGAACCTGGATCAAGTGACCAACCTACAAAGTCTGTACCAGGAAGCAGAGAAAGCAGAACAAACCTCCAATACCCTTCATGAGGCACAAACTGGAAAACAAGAGAGACCCAAGGATTCCCACACAGGCGGGCGCTCCACTTGACCACCCCCTGGAAACAATAGGAATAACACCAACCATAAACCCATAAGCTCAAACAGATATGGGAATGGAAACAATGGCCAGTCAAATTGTACCCATTTCCGTATCACTGCCACGCAAGGCAATCAAGATGAGGGAAAAGCCCAGGGAGAGCATTAAGAGAGCCAAGCTCTCCCCACACAACTCCCAACCCGCCCAATGATGAGTACCAACCCAAGGACGTAGACCAATGTCCAATGATCCAAGTACCCTTGGAGAACCCGGTACTGTACACCATTGCCAGACATCCCAATGAACTGATGTCATATCCTTTCTGTTTTTGCAGTTACATAGGATCAGCACTTCTGGAATCAGGTGTGGATTGAATCCTAGTCAACAGCAGCTTTTTAGATAGGTTCAAGCTAGCCACTAATCCTTTGTGGATTAAAAATGTGGTCCTGGCTGATTAACACCATATTGCTGTGACAAGGGAAACCACCCCCCTTCTCTGTCATGCTCAAGAACCTCCACTCTACCATCCAAGGTCCTGTCATTGACTTTCCAAAGTTTGACATTGTACTGGGACTAGACTGGCTATAAAAGAACAATCCTCACATAGACTGGGTGACCTCAGTGTTGATCATCAAGCGTGAAGGTGTCAACCACCAGATCTACCCTGACTCAGTGGACCAACTCCTACACAACCACGTCTTTGTGCGCATCACAGAGACCCTGGACAAAAAGGAAAACCTGAAGGCAATTGACTGGGACTCCTGCCAGTACAAAATCATACACTTCAAAGATCACCAGGATACCTCCACACCTCAGGATTGCAAAATGTAGCCTGCCATCCAGAAATCTTCAAGGAAGCGCTACCCAGGCTACCCCCTGAGAAACACATTCAACACTCCATCCAACTCAAAGGAGCTGTCCCCAAAGCGCGCCCTATCTACAGACTGACCCCAAATGAAGACAACACCCTACGCGCCTATCTCAAGGAGGCGTTGGAGAAAGGACTTATCTGTCCCTCACAGTCTCCTTTTGGGGCCGCCATATTCTTTGTGGCCAAGAAGGACAGTACCTTATGTCTGGTCACAGACTACTGAGCCCTAAACAAAGTTACCATCAAGAATTGTTATCCACTACCACTGATCAACAATCTCTTTGAAGCCTTGGGAGGAGCCACAGTCTTCTCCAAGATTGATCTGACTGCAGGCTACAACCAGATTTGTATTAAGGAGGAATACATTCCCAAAATAGCCTTCCACACTAAATACGGCTCATATAAATGTGTGGTGCTCAACTTTGGTATGACAAACGCCCCTTCCACCTTTGTGACCTTCATGAACAAAGTGTTTGCACCACACATAGGCAAGCATGCTCTAGTCTACCTAGACAACATCATTGTCTACAGTCTCTTGAAGGAACAGCACCACAAGGACCTAGAGGCAGTCTTTGCTACCCTGGCACAACACAAACTGTTGGCCAAGCCCTCCAAGTGCCAGTTCTTCTGCGAGCAATTACCCTTCCTGGGACACATAGTCTCAAAGAACGGCATCAAACCCGACAGTTAAAAGATACAGGCCATATACAAGATGCCGCCACCCAAGGATAAGTCAGAACTCTGCACCTTCCTGGAGATGGTGGCCTATGTATGCCGCTTCATACCTGACTGTGGCGTTTTGACTACCCCCTTATCTGCCATAACTGACGCCAAATCCAAGTTTATGTGGATCCCCAACGTGACCTCTGTTTTAGATGCCTCAAGGAGAAACTCACAACAGCTCCTATCCTGTAATACCCCAAACATGACAGGGAATACCAAATGGAAACTGACGCCTCAGATACATCCATTGGGGGAGTACTATGAATCAAAAATAATGATGATGACTTCCTGCCCATAGCTTATGAATCACAAAAGTTGACAGATGGCAAGTGTTGATACCCTATCCATGACAAGTAACTGCTGGCTATTGTACACTATCTAGTCAAATGGTGTTGTTATCTAGAACGGCAAGAAGAATTCACAGCATTAACCAACCACAAGTCGCTAATATATTTCAAAACCCAAGCAAATCCATCTTGCCACCAAGCCCGCTAGATAGAGCTCTTGGAGAGATTCAATATGCTCATACAGTACAAATCTGGTCCCGAGCTTGCCATGGCAGACACCCTCTCACGCCTATATATCCATGCCACAAGAGGGGAAAATGGGCTTGACCTAGACTGGCCCCTCTCGGTACTACGAACAAAGGACAAGGGTTTTCCCCCTGGTACAACCAACATAATAAAGGAAACAGTTAACAAAAACAAACACCTATTTGCCAATGTGTACGGGACCCTGCACAGAAAAATGTCCCACGGTACTACCATTCCCTATATCCCCACACACCAGCAAGTAGACACCATCCTACGCTATCACAGAGACCTTGGACACACCAAGAGTTGGAACCTATATGAGTTCCTTAAGCACAAGGCCTGGTGGCCAACCTTATATCGTGATGTTCAGGAAGTCCTAGACCAATGTGATGTATGCAAAAGTTTGCCAAAAGCAAAACCCCTCCAAAGTCAGTACTACCCATCCACACACAACTATCTTCAAGTATGGGCCTTTGACGTTGTTGGCCCCATGCCAGGGAAACACAATGATAAGAAATACATCATCACCACCATAGACTTTGCTACAAGATGTCCAGTAGCCCAAGCAGTGAGGGCTCACACTGGCAATGTTGTACAACAATTCATTGGAAAAGAGATAATCAGCAATTTTGGAAAGCCAGAACTCCTGATAACCAATGGAGGGAAAGAATTGACCTCCAAAAACACCAACATATACCTCGCTAAAAGTGGGGTCAAACATACCATGACAACACCATACCACCCACAGGCCAATAGACGTGTAGAGCAACTTAATGGCAGCCTCGTGCAAGCATTGGCCAAGCTCACTGCCAGGAGACCTGAGGACTGGTATAAGCAGCTATTGACTGCACTACTTGTGTGCCAAACCCAAGTGAACAGATCCACCAGAAAAAGCCCTTTTGAGTTAGTATACACACACAGCCAAATATCATTCAAGCATTAACAGGACCCAAACAGGAAATCCCAAGTAAAGTCCCCCCATGCTCAGATCCTCAAGTTATAGAGGCCAACAGAAAGCAAACAGAAAAGGAAAATGAACGTCTGCAAAAGACCTTTGTCCCCATCCAAGATAGACATGAAGTTGGGGACAAAGTCTGGGTCATGAACGTTGATAAAGGCAAACTACAACCTGAGAAAGTAGGACCAGCAATCATTCTAAAGGTAAACAACAATAACACTTACCTCAGGAAAGGACTTGGGAAGCGCAAACAAGACAAGACCCTACACCATGATTGCCTGAGACCCTGCAAAGCAAGACAAAAAAACGTAAAACCACCCTGCCTGCCACAGAACAACAATTAGTCCAGTACGGCACCCGGGCTCCTGACGACCTACCCCCAGAGGAGGCCAACCTTCATTTGGGGGTGTCAAAACAGCAGGCTCAACCCGCCAGCAAGGTTCCAACCAAGCAGATTTGTGACCTGTGATCTGATTTCCCAGTGACCCATAGCCAAGCTAGGAAGTCAACTCAAATTACCAAATCCATCAACATGAACAAATGACGATCTTCTACGGTGGACACCTCGTTTTGATGCTTGACTCATTACCAGGATCAGACCACCCCCTTCACCATCCCACTGTGTGATCTACACAAGCATGTTCCTGCTATCCATGGATTCACAATGACTATATAATTATTAGCTCTCAATAAAGAATATTATCTAGTTTCCAAAATATTTTTCCCTTGTAATTCTGCTAAAACAGCACAGTTACAACATTAATCAGTTGTATGGTTAGGGGATGAATTGATCTAGTTATTAAGTCAAGCGCTAAACTGAGGCATCTATTATATAGGATCATCATTTGCTCATGTTGCGATTTCTGGGAATACGGGTTGACTTCTGCATTTGGCTATGGGTCACTGGGAAGTCAAATTGTGGGTCACGAGCCCGCTTAGTCAGAACTTTGCTGGCGGGTCAACCCTGCTGTTTTGACACCACTGTGCTTTTAGTTATCTTTGCTGGTTGGGACTCTATCTAGAGCTCCAAGGTTTAAGCCACATCGATTCAAAAAGGGAAACCGGGAGAGCATTCATATTTGATGCAGTGTAATTCGTGGTTCCCAGTTTCTATCGCGAGCAATATAGTTTCCTTCTCACAGTTAGTTTGTCAGCACTGTATGGGGTATAAATTTCATCGAAAGACGGAATATCACGTATGAAACTCAACTATGATGCTGAAGCTACATAACCTTAAAACGGTATGGCTTGTGACTAGGGCTGCAGCGTCCCACCCCTGGACAAAACCCAGATTCTGTCCGAAGTTTCTGAAAATGTGGAAGGTAATATATTTTCTATTTGAAGCTGACTTTAAATCCGATCTTCCAGAATGCTGGAAAAAGAAGATCTTTGTCCGGGGGTGGGACGACACAGCCCTACTTGTGACGGACTAATCATTAGTGATTTACAGCTTACTTCTAGTCAGCTACTATAATATCTAACGGATCGGTTGGTTAAAGCACCAAAGATGGAGATGCTAAGCCCCAGTTACTTTCGAAGTTACATTTTAGTGTGTTGGATGTCTTCTCCCACAGCACTTCGGCAGCCAAGTACTCAAGCATTTGATGCATGCATAGTTAGGTGTAAAAATTATTATTCCTTAAAGGATGAACATTTATCCTACTCATTAATTTTTAAACTGTGGGTCATTCAGCTTTATGGCTTGAATGTTTTATTAAGATGCTGGCAGGCTAGATTCCCTCGGATATTAGTTGGGAACTCACATTTCAATCAATTTATTGCATGAATGTATGTGGGACTCGAGTAGGGCTGCGGCGTCCCACCCCCGGATAAAGATCTTCTTTTTCCGTCTTTTCATAAGATCGGATTTAAAATCAGCTTTAAATAGAAAATATATTACCTTCCACATTTTCAGAAACTTCGGACAGAATCCGGGGTTTGTCCGGGGGTGGGACGTCGCAGCCCTAGACTCGCGTGATTGGATAAATTAGAGCTGTTGGAGAATATGATTGGTCGAAGCCTTATCAAACTCATTTGGCTGGTTGGAAGTTAAACATGTAAGATGTGAAAACATTTTGACGTGCATTTGGCTTGATTGCAGGTTTCACTTGATCGTTCAATTGATTTGGATGTTTCGATTGTTTTTGGTGGTTGGGTGGCAGCGAAAAAGAGGTGCAGGCTTGATATTGAGATGCCTGGAGGTGTATTTAACAGTGGATGTCATAGAAGAAGGATATGGAACTGCTGCTGTTGATTTGTGGAGTGCTTGAGTTTATCGCATGTCAGGAGAAAGTGATTGTTGGCTACTTTGTGCCCTGGGGTAAGGTTCCTGCTGACAAACTGAGCTATGATAAAGTGACTCACATCAACTATGGCTTTGGTCTACTAAAGAACAAACAGGATCCTGCTGAGATATCGTTTGACAAAGACTACGACGGAAATGCTTTGAAGAGCTTGTTGAAAGCACGCCCCAAGAATGTCAAGGTGTTGATTTCACTTGGCGGATGGACAGGGTCCCAGACATTCTCAAAGCTTGTTGCTGACGAAAAGCACCGCCAGAAGTTTATTGAAAACGCAATGGTCTACTTGAAGCAGGGAAGTGGTGAGCCTGGTCCTGATGGTTGGGGCTTAGATGGCCTTGACATTGACTGGGAATACCCTGGCCGCGATGGCGCGGCGTGTAATGTCCCTGTTTCTAATTTTAAAGCAGTTGATACTGACAACTACGCCTTGCTGCTTAGTGAACTTCGTAAACGCATGGATGGTGATTTCGGCAAAGGGAAGAAACTCTTGACTGCTGCGGTGCATGTCAATCCTTTTGAAAAGGACGGCGTGCCCCTGAAAAATGTTCAAACCCAAACCCAGCACTTTGACTTTGTCAACATAATGGCATACGACCTGAACGGAGTGTGGGATAGCGCCACCGGTGCCAATGCCCCCTTCAGCGCAGAAGAGGGAAAGGCTTCTTACAAGAAGGGCATTGATGACTGGGTCAGGGCAACGGGATCTCCTGACAAGGTGGTGGCAGGGCTTGCTTTCTATGGCTGCACCCAAATCACCAAAGAAGATATGGACGGCAGTAAAATATCAGTCCCAAACGACAGAACCCATCCCCAGGGAGACGATATGGATTCCAACAAGGCAAATCCCAACTGCGACGAGGGAACCAATTACTCCGGCGTGTATCGCTACCGCAAGCTGCGGGAAAAAATCCTTACTGACAAGACCACTGCCGGTGCTGGATATACGCGCTACTTTGACAAGGCATCGCAAACCCCATATCTGTTCAACAAGGCTGAAAAGAAGTTCATCTCCTACGATGACGTCGAATCTCTGAAAATCAAAGTAGACCATGCCAAGGCCATGAACCTCCGCGGCGTCATGTACTGGGACATGACTCAAGACTACAAGGACGAACTTCTCGATGTTCTCCAGCCTTTCAATGGAGGCTCAAGCTCACAGCCCTCTACCAAAGGAAATACCAAAAATCCTACTACAGAACCCCCTTCAAAGGCCCCATCAACCAATGAAAAAGGTCCTGTCGCTGCTCCTGAAGCTCAATACAATCCACCAACTTCCCAAAGCCCTACCAACAGTAAGGTTGCTCCTGAGGAAGTGCCTCAAAGCCCTGGTTCTAGAAACACCTCTCCTGGAGCATTGTCTCATCAGAGTTCTGCTACCGGAAACGCTTCCCCCTGTAGGAGCACCTCAAGTTCCACCTCCTTAGCCCCAAGGCACAGGATAATTGAATGTCCAATTGGTTCTATTTTTTAATAGTAAAAATAACCAGCCTTCTAATTACCCAACCATTCCCTTACGATATGCTACCCAATAAGATTTCCCATCTGTCAAACCAAGATTCAATCTTAAACCTATAATTTGTCAACTATTGGTTACATTCACTTCAATTACTCTTAGTTAAACCATTTACCCCATAAAGATATGGTTTCAACAATAATCATAATATCCCAATGGATCCAAATCAGGATCACCTTTTATTATAACCATTGAGTAAACAACATTGCCCCAAAGAGAGACCACATAACCTCCATACAGTCTAGAACTGCACCCATATTTCTATTCAAACATATTGTTTGAATAAATATATCCCTTTATCATATCTGTGGTTTACCTCTTAAAAAGCTTTAAATCCTTCACTCTGGTGTACAAGTCAAAGATCCTTTATAACCTGCCAGGATTCAGCTAAAGAATTATGCAAATTTTGCAAAATCTATAATTACTTCCTTGATTAATGAATAATCAGTGGCACTCTTATCAGACGTCCATCTTATACAATTAGCAACCCTTTCAAATCCTAAATAGAACACTATCTGTACAAGCCCCATGGCCACCATGACGTACATGGATAGCATGTGGCTTCCCATGGTACTATATTATCCTCTATCTTCATATCAAATAAAGTTTGATTCTTCTCTCAATCCCCCCTTTATCTTGCCTATTATACTTACCAGAAGTATATACACGACAGTGGTAGCACAGGTAGGTTATCCACACCTATACAACTTTAAGGAAAAATTCCTCCAAAGAAAAGAACCCAGCAGATGGCACTCCCCACTGGTTGGAGATAATACAAAGAAGGACAGGACGTCCCAACAGGGTTTTTTGTCTTCAACTATGTCCTTTTACCAACCAAACAGTATAACTTTCTCAGTATGCATAGGATCCTGAACCCACCTCTAATTCCTGAAATAATCAAAAAAAAACCCAACATTGTATTTCAATGCCTGTATTCATCAGAGATTGGGACATTCTAAGGACTACACTGTGAAAATGCCCTCCTCTGGATTCAAAGCACACAAAATAAGTTTACAAACCTGGGTTATCCCTGTAAACTCTGGGCTAGTGAAATTTTCCTACCCGTTACAGGGGCTGCCTCACACTTTGTAAGCGAGTGGTTCAATCAACACCCTGATCACAATAAAGACTGGGACATGTTCAAAACTGCCTTCCTGGAGAAATTTGCCATAAAGGACTCTGATGTGGTGATCATAACTGAACTCATAACCTTTAAAATGGCAGGAACTATTGAGGATTACTGCAGCCTATGAGGACATACATGACCAAGCTCCCAACACCATCAACTTTGACAAACCTGGGCCATGTTTAGACTTCTATAATGGCCTCCCCCCACACATAAGACATTATTTTGACATGGGCTGTTGCAAAAACCTCCAAGACATGTTTTTGGAAGGAAAACAAACTGCACAAAAATATGATAACCTGCATGTAGCCAACAAACAAAAGCAAATTCTCACAGCAAAGAAGGACCCTTAACCTAACAAGCATAACAACCGAGCCAACAACTCCCATCCTTGAGGTGTAAATTGTACCGCTCAAGCTAACCAGAAAAGCACCAAAGACACCAACAAGAAGGGAAGAGGTTCAAGGGAGTGCTTAGGCAAGCCACCCTCCCCCACTTTACAAGACACATACACGGACCAGAGTTTTTATTCAACCATCATTATCCAAGTACCCTCCAGTAAATTCTATACTGCCCCCGCTCAATCTGGAAGTGAACCCCTCACTTACTCCATATGCTTTTGAATATATCAGGGCAGAAACCTATTTGACACGGGAGAAGACCAATCCCTTGTTGACAAGAAATTTGCCAGCCCCATGAAATTAAATACAGCCAGGAGCAACTTTAAGGGAGTTATTATAGCAGATAACAGGAACACCCCAGTCACTAAGAAGACAAAACTCTTCTGGATCCAGATAGTGGAAGTAAAAAGCACCCATAGTGGCCTCATCATCCCAATATCTAAATACAATGTAGTGTTGGACCTAGATCAGATTAAGGAGATAAAGCTGCACGCTGTCTGGAACATCTACACTCTTGCCATACACCTCAGAGAGGTATACTGCCATGTCTACCCTAAGGTTCAAAGCTAGCCTTGGGTTAGCCTTCAGGGCAAAATAAGGGCACAGACCTTAATTTCCTGGAATACAAGATGATGAATTCCTTTTGATAAACAAGGAAAGGAAAAGGCTTGAAAAATACTAAAGCCAACACAAATTTGGATTAACTTGTCTTTATTAGGAGAAGTAATTCTACTTAAATAGTAGACAAGGGTTGATGATCACTCAATAGGTAGAAAGAGTGGCAGAGGGGGTCACATTGGGTTGAAATCATTCCAGGATCAGTCAAGGGCAGGTATGATATTCTGGAATGGGTGCACATTGATGTCAACCCATTTATGAAAGGTGAGTAATTTACTAAAGTCAAAAGCAAAACCAACCAAATATTTGCACATATCATTATTTGACAGCCATATCAAAATAGCATTTATGGCACAATTTCTGACACTCTTTGTATAGCTTTCTTGTTTGATAGTCAAGAAGGCTGCAATGGTGGACGTTTTAGGGTCAAAGACTTGCTTAATAGAAGGTTTAAAGTGAAACTTTGGGAGTAGGACCACCATTGTTACTATCTAACACATTTATATGCAGGGAGAACTCAGTTTCTGATTCCAAAGGGGGCTGTCCTGCCCACAGCTGGCAGGCACTTTCTTCAAGAGTGGTCAAAGTCTTGGAGGCGCAGACACCCACATTGTTGGCCTGGTCAGTCTGTCATTTGATAATACCTAATTGTTGACCATGAGTTGATCACCACAGTTGAAAGCTCCTCCAACCAATAAGTCAAAGAAGGTCCCACTGAGAGACAGGGAGCAAACCTGTCATTTACAGAGTTGTTTAGCTCACTTGTTTCTTGGACATCTTTTTCAAGGCTGAAGTGGTCTTGCTTCAAATGGTCAACCTCATTGGCTAGGGCAATCAACTCCCTAGTGCATTGGATTCAAGGGTTACTTAGGTAGTCCAGGGCAGCAGCCATCTCCTTCAGTGACCTCAGCAGGGTAGGTGACGGTTGTCACAGTATCTTGTAGGACTGCAACTTCTTGTTGAAAGGCAGCAACCTGTGCCGTCAAGGTAAGCACTTGAGGATCTGGCTGTGGAGGGTCTGTGGGGCGTCCTTGACTACAAGTAGAAGCATGTAGTTCTTGGATAGCGTCCCATAACTTCTGTTCTCTTTTTGTCATGTTATCAGATGGGGGAGAAGGAGGAACATATGATTTAGGCTCAGACAACTCATTTACTTGGGCTTGAAGCTTGACAATGAAGGTGGCTGTGGTAGCTCTCTCTTGCTCAAACTCTTCTAGTAGCTCACATAGTCCTCTAGCAGCAAGCTCTGCTACTTGTTGAAATTTTTCAAAGGAGTAAGCACTGAACTTATTGAGTTGTTCCAAAATAAATTGAAGTCATAGAGGTAAGTGTTCAGGGTGGAGTCTACTTGAGTCTGCCATGATTGTTGTAACTGATGAAATTCATGCAGATGTTTCCTGAAATATTCAGGGATGGACAAGTCATATTTGCTCTATAGAGGTAACTAATTGAGACTGAGAAGTAATGAAATTGTGATGGCTATCAGATACCAAAGAGAACAAGGAGTGAATCCACTATTGGTAAGTAGCAAACTGGGCCCAATGATTAGTTACTGTGGCTTGGAGAGACAAGATTTCTTGGACGTGAAGCCCCAATACCATTTGATGGTAAGCCAAAGCAGGCTGCACAAAGGACAAGAGTAGATGCTCAGCAGAGCCAGTTTCTAAAAGGAGATGTTGCAAAAACTGTGAGGCAACAATTAACTTGTAATATTTTTGCTCAATTAAACTGTAGTTAAAAGCTGGAAATGGCCCCATTGTGAGCTATCCCAGGGGACTACTGCCATGAACTTTTCCAAGTCAGGGGTACCCATAGGTTAAGCTACTAGGTGTGAGCCATTTCCTAGTTTAAGACGGTGGGGACAATAGGTGGGTCTGTGATGCCCTCTTCAATAGAAGAACTGGTAAATTCAGGCAAAGACAGCTCCTGTAGCAGAGTAGGAGACAGTCCTGAGAATGTAGTGGCAAAAGAAATAACCAAGGGGTTTGCATTCCCTGTAGTGAGCACTGTTTTTGTAATTTCATGCTTATGCAAGGCCTATGGGACAGAAACCCCTGCAAGGGTAAAGCCTAACCCTGTTGTCCTGAGACTGGCTATCTATTAAGTGAAGACTTGAAATAGAATATATGTAAAGCTTATTTATTAATAATAGGAATGAAGATAACTATATATTCACTCATTCCATCTTCAGGATGAACAGAAGGTAGCACAAATAGTCATGTGAACATTTAGAAAAGGTTTTATTAATCCTAGTATATCATTTGATGGATCTACAGAGATCAGGTGATACTGAATAAGTCTCAGAATAAGGTTCAAGTTCCTAGTTTCAGAGATATGAGCTCAACAAGGCAGGCACTGGTTTGAAGCTTGATAAGAGGAACAATGGATTATTATCCAGTAATAGAATCACAGAAACTGCTGTATCTCTGAAAGTACTGAATATTGGATCAGATTATAATAAGCCTTTACATGGTAGTTTTGCATGAAAAATGTGATAATGCAATAATATTGATAGGCTAGAATATTAGTTCAAGCCCAAATTGATAGCATCAATAGTATTGCATATATGGATTGAATTAGTACTAAGCATATCATAGTGAGATATCTTAATATCAAAATTCACGGCAAGGGCAAGGAAAATGAAGAGTTGTATTTAAATCTTTGTTAATCAGCCCAATTACAAGGTTCAAAGGCAAAAGCAATATATTTTTCCTTAGAAAGAACCCACCAAAGGCAAAATTGAAAGAGCGTGAATAGGGGCATTCACAAGAAACCAGAAAGCTAAAATATTGTCTGACAGTTGACCTTGTTGAAATATGTGTGCCTATTTAAGACACTCTCTCAGATATAAATCTCCAGATCCAGAAGCACAGAAATTGAAATCAATGTGGTTGCTTCCTGGATAGATCTTGGTGGGTTTGCTCTTGAAAGACACCATTTCTATTCCTAGCCCCAAAAATAGTCAATTTGTCAAAAAGTGAGTTGTTATGGGGTTGAGAATATCACTTTTATGACTGAGCCTATTTGTTCTCTGGTTGGATTGGTTTCAATACATGATTACTATCACAGTAAATATAGATTGCTTCAGGATGTGGCTAGTCTATTTCTGTTTTGAAGCTAGAGCACACCCTTTGCTGTCTCAGATTTGGGATCCTACATTTGATTTTGTTGTGCAATCGACTATTTTTGTAGCCTTTACCTAGATAAATGGAACTTACATAGAGTAAATTGGTCTTCACCTTGGATCCATTGGAATTTGTCATGTGGATGGATCAATTTTTTGAACTGAACCATTTTTGTTTATCTCAATTGGTTGTAAGCTACTTTACTGTTTTTAAGGTTCCATGACCTACCAGGGAGTCGATGATGGTTGCGATAAGGAGGCTTTGCCGCCACCTTCCAGTTGGAAAGTTGATTATGAAGCATTCCCATCGCCTGGATTGTTGTGATTACTGCCGGAAAGGACCCCTACTTGGCTTTGACCGGGGTTGGGTCTGGTGGATTGCTCCATCGATTCAAGCATTGAGTTTATTTTTGGGATTTATATGGAATGGGGACGGATGTTAGCTAAAGATGTTGTAAATTTCAAGTGGGATTAAATTTTGTTTATTGCAGTGGACGGTAATTGATTCTCGTATTATTTTGACCACCAATCCAATATTCTTGGCTACAACGATAATTAGAATCAATATTGACCTTCGAAAGGATGCATCTTTGTACTGCCGGTCGATGTCATACTTATTGATACGGGAGATTCTCGGCACAGCTCCCAAGAGATCCTTCACCGGCCGAAAGATGGATGGATCTTCGTTTAGAGTATATTTCCATCTGCCAAAATCCAGCCAAATTAGGGATGGGAGAAAATATTTTCAGGAGAAATCTAAATAGGTTGAACCAATCAGGTGTTGGATATTCAGACTGCATAAATCTAAGCCAATCGGCAAAATTAGATATACCTAGTATTATACTTAGTATTCTTGAAATTAGTTGATCCTTACGAGTAACTTAGAAAAATACCTATCAGTAAACCCACCTTTACTTTTTCGTAAAAGGTGCAGTTATAGATCTACACTATTATTGGAAAACCATACCAGTTATTCGGATGGTAAGCATGAGACCAGCCGTGGTGGACAAATCCGCATTTATAAATGCAAAACTATACATGTTTACAATGCCAAGCAATCATATGAAATTAATTTTCTTAATAGGCTATATTGCGTTGGTTCGGAATAGCCTATCAGATCATGTCAAGTGGTGGCATATTTTGTAAATTATAAACTAGGTATAAATACAAGGTATAAATACAAGAGGGTCGCAAGCTCAGTGGGAATGGAGCGTACACCCTTGCCATCGCTGCAGTTTGCGATCTTGATGGGGATCAGGTTCGTTGAGCCCATCTCCTTCTCGTTGCTGCTGCCGTTTGTGTACTTTATGGTACGCGACTTTCACGTGACCGATGACAGCGACAAGATCAGCGTTTATGCAGGTCTGCTCGCGTCGTCGTTTGCCTTTGCTGAGTTCTTGAGCAGCGTAGTGTGGGGGATGGTGTCGGACAGGATAGGTAGAAAGCCTGTTTTGATGCTGGGGCTGGGTGGTACAATAGTAAGTATGCTGATGTTTGGAGTCAGCCAGTCATATGTCTGGGCAATGGTCTCGCGGTTTGCGGCAGGGCTTCTGAGTGGGAATGTCTGCGTCATGAAGTCGATGATGGCAGAAATGACCGATCATACAAATAGAGGTAAACAAGGCAAGCAACATATCTAACAGAGTAGCGCTGGGGTTCAGTTATCTTTCCATGGCTTTTGGCCTTGGCTTCATTGTGGGGCCTGCCATGGGAGGGTTCCTTATCCATCCTGCCGACAACTTCCCCTCCTTGTTTGGCAGCAGCAGCTTCCTTCGCAAGTTCCCCTACTTCTTTCCCTGTGCAGTGACGGCGGGGTTCTGTGCTCTCGGCATGATTCTTTGTCAGCTATACCTGAAGGAGACGCTTGACAGATGCGACCAAGCGCCAGAGCTCGATGTCGTCAATGAAAAATCAAAGGATGGAACCAAAGTTGGTCGAACCACGTGGATTGCAATTGTGAGTTATACCAGCCTTTCATTTGTAACCATCATTGTTGAGGAACTATTTCCTTTCTGGGCTGCCACATCTCCCGAGAAGGGAGGGCTTGGCTTCGATGCATCACGCATAGGATCTGTCTTTGCCATCTCGGGATTAGTCCTTGTGTTGATGCAGTTGCTAGTGTATCCCTTTATTCAGCGCCGCTTCGGAACTATGTTTCTGTACAGGTGGGTCTTCATTTTTTACATCCCCATTGTCGTGTTTATGCCATTCACGAGTACATTCCCCCACGTGTTTGTTATCGTGACGATAATCTATGGCTTTCGAACCTGCTGCGGGGTCACCGCCTTCACCTCCTACAACATCCTCCTCCCCGACACCTGCTCCAGCCGCATCCTGGGCAAAGTCAATGGCATCTCCCACTCCCTGGGCTCGTTGGCTCGTGCAGTTGGTCCCAGTCTATGCGGGTTTCTGTGGTCATGGTCTTTAAGCAGCAAGCTTCCCTTCCCATTCAACTACCACTTCACCTTCAACCTCCTGGCACTGATGTGTCTAATTACCTTCTTCATCGTCACCCAAATCAAACTACCCCATCCAAATAGATGAGATAAACTACTTCAACCAAACTCATTTCCCAGGCATCTTTTTAACCTCCCTAATTTCATATTCACTCCCCTTGTCTTTGTAGTGAAATACTAGAAACACACTTATTTATCACAAATTTATACTAACTACCCATAAGTCACTTTACTATTTCCTATTATCCCTGATGCATGCTAAAATTGAACTATCTCTATTAGTGTTGCAACCAAGTTTCCCTCCTTTTCTACTAATGTATCTTACAATACACAGGGGGCACTCAAGGAGCCGCCCCTTGCCGTATCCAACGACATGGACCAATCTGATGGCAATATCAAACTATGGGCACTTTCTCCTAATTAGGAGCGCTACCAATTTGACCTGCTGATCCCCGCACAAGTTATTCCTTGGCTTCAAACCTTACATGGAATATGCAACTATGCCACCCCCTTGTGGCCTTGTGGCTTTCCCCATATAGTATATAAGTTACAATATTCTACAATAAACAATACCTTATTCTATTCATTTTCTGTCCTTTCTATTGGACTGTTGTCTTCCCCAATCAAATACTGAACACTAATTGGTTCAGTTGCAACAGTGGTAGCAGCAGTAGGTTTTGCAGCCATCTAAAAAGAAAAATTCCCTCAAGAAAGGACAGAGTACAGGCCGTATGGCTACTCCCATCAAGAAACTTTCCTTCCAATCTCCAAGGATATCCCAAGGGAGTATATTATCTACCAAGACCAGCTGGTGCTCACAAGCCTGTGCAATTGGGTCATTATTTCTTCTTGTTATGCTTAGGCTCCAGATTAATTATTTTATAACTTAATCACATTATTATGTCAAATTATTCAGAAAGCTTAAAATACAATCAATCCCAAAACTTTAGTTGATCTTGGGCTTAGATGATTTTTTTAGGAAATAAGTCATCAATTTTAGAATTGAAAATTGCAACTTATAGTATTACTGAAAATATCTTGAGTGCTACTACAAACTACAAACCAAAAATATTTATGATGAGTTGCATGGGAGAGTAATAGAAGCCTCAAAGCTATAAATGCTATTACCCTATCTTTGGCTCATCATAAATATTCTTAGTTTGTTTCAGAAAAAAAAAGGTTGTTGTTTTTGAAAGACTGATAACTCTATTTAAAATACACCCTCTAGTAAGTTGCCCTACTTCATGAACTTGCCCTAATGCACCACTAGCATCTTCTGATATTTTTGTTTCTCTGGTATCATCATGTGTGATTTCAAATGGTAAGTTATCTCAGAATATTCTGATAAACTTTCAAATGTTAGAGGTGAAGTATATAGCTTCCCATCTTTCATCAAATATGAAAGATTGATGCGCAGATTTTTAACTTCAAGCTCTTTTTTTATAGGCCTAACTTTTCTTTCATAAATATAAAAGAATGACTTTTGAGAAAAATTTGAGCCTGATAGCACTGATTTATATAATTCTTTTCTTTTTTCTTCTTGCTCAAAAATATTTTTAAGATCATTAATATTGTTAATATAAAGCTCATTTTCTTTTTCTTTTAACATTTTTGATATCACACCAAAGTGACCATCAACAATGCTTTTTCCATGACATTCAACAAAACAATTATATTAAATAGAACCCTTAATATATTTAGGTGCCTCTTTAAATAAGTAATATAAAAATTCATATGATCTAAAATGATTTCCATTATTAGTCCACACTTTTATATTTCTTATTTTTTTAAATCTATCTTATTTAAGAAGACTTATTAGACATTCACCTGAAAATAAAGAATCATGTCATAATATTTGAGACAAAAAATCATGATATTCATATTTAATTTTATTGTTTTATTTAAAAACTAATGCAAACCCTAATAATGAGATAGGTTTTTTTGAATAAAAACAATTATTGGTCTCAATTGGACCACTTCCAACCTTTAATTTTTCTTTATAATCTATAATTACAACACAAGACACATCATCTAATTTGTTAATATCTTTTTTATATTCCCTATTTTGATGAATATAAAAGTCTTGGTGCTGCTTAATAGTCTTTAAGTCATTATCTATAGATTCTGGTAATGTTAAGTTTTTACTTT